>ML273798.1:39841-73547 GCA_005239495.1 Nicotiana undulata | reverse complement strand
GATGGCTCGCAACTAGCCAAAAGCACACAACTATATCAATTTAGGAAGATTCGAGGAGGATTTCTCAACTATATCCATAAAAACGTATTCTTGACGTACTTTGGAAATTCAACTCCGAGCTTAGGCGTCCGGGAAATTATAATTCTTGAAGAGACGCGTTATACGTCGCCTAAGGATCAAGATTAACTCCATTAATCATCCCTCAATAGCCCAAAAATCAGAATTCACAATAACATCAAACCCCTCTTTCTTCCCCAAACAAAATCTTATGAATTTCCATGAATTAGGAAGAGAAATTTCTCAAAGAACGGGAGAAATTACGTGCGGAGGGTTACGGAAATCACTTACCTGAGTTCCTAGGCCAAGATATTTGTTCTGGAGCTCTTGGGGTCGTCAACCATGGAAGAAATGTGTTTTTAGGAAATGAATTCGCGACTTGGCTTTTTAAATGAAATTGCCCAGCAGTTTCCGCACCTGCGACTTTTAGATCGCAGGGGCGGACTCGCACCTGCGGAAATTGGGTCGCGCCTGCGGAAATGGCCTGGGCACTGGGCAATTTTCTCGCGCCTATGAGCCTTTGTCCGCGCCTGCGGAGCCGCACCTGTAGAGAGTAGGTCGCTCCTGCGATGGCTTGGGCCCCTGGGAAAGGTCGCACCTGCGGGCCTTTGTCCGCTCCTATGGGACCGAGCCTGCGCAGGGAATTCCGCTGGTGCGAACCTCGCGCCTGCGGCTCATGGACCGCAGGTGCGGTCACACCAGTAAATTCCCACCAGCAGTTCAATTGCTGGTTTTTAATCCCGGTCAGGGTCCGGGAGACCCCTGGGCCCACCCGAGCCCTCGACAAATTATACCAACAAGTCCCAAATCACATGACGGACTTGCTCGAGCTCTCAGAACACTAAAACATCATCCAAACCAAGAATCACTCCCCAAAACCCCTTAGATCAAACTTAGGATTTCAAGAAAATTTTCAACGGCTCATCAATACGCCGAACGGGTCTACACTGCTCGGAATGACCCCAAATTTCGCGGACAAGTCATAAATGACTGTACGGAACTATTTCCAGTTCCGGAATTCCATTCGGACCATGATATCACGAGGTCCAAATTCCAGGCTGAATTCCAAATCACATGAAATCCTGAATTCTAATTCAAGTGCCGAAGTACTCTCGGGTCATCAGAAACACGAGGCGAACACACTCCCAAGTCCTAAATCATCATCCGGAGCTGCTGGAGCTGTCAGAACTCGATTCCGAGGTCGTTTGCTCAAAATGCTGCTCGGCACCAAAATCAGCCAAATAGGCTAGCCTTCAGGAACCAAGTGTTCCTGAACTGGCCAAAACACTTCCGAATCTCGAACTATCGGCCCACACAAGTCATAAGGCACGAGTAGTCACTATGGGAAGAATCATTCACGGGAACGGAGTCCCAGCACACGAAACGACCGGCTAGGTCGTTACAATAACCTTAGTGATCAATCCTTGGTAGTAATCTGCCTTCCTTCTTGCATAAAATATTGGACAGCCCAGGTATGTAAATGGGAATTCTTGCCTTGTGATTCCAGTGATTCTTTCCATCCCAGTTACTATATCTTCCTCAACCAGGTGGTGCATGTATACAGCTGATTTACTTTTGTTGATCAGCTGCCCAGATCCTTCTTCATATGCACCTAATACTCTCATGACCAATGTTAGAGAGAATGCATCAGCAGAGCAGAATATTATTGTGTAATCGGCATATGCCAGGTGATTGATCCTTGGACTCCATTTAGGCAATCCAAATCCATGAAAGTTTTGACTTTGATGCAATGAGTTCAATCCTCTAGACAAAGCTTCTGCAGCCAGTATGAATAAACTAGGAGATAGAGGATCACCTTGCTTAACTCCCCTTGATGACTTGAAAAAACCATGAGGTTGTCCATTCACAAGTATAGAGTACCATTTGTTACTAATCAGATCATAAATCATTCCAATCCAGCCTTCATCAAATCCCATTTTCCTTAGAACCTTGGTCAAGAATAACCAAGATAGTCTGTCATATGTTTTTGCCATGTCCAACTTCATCACTACATTTGACCCAAACCTTGTTCTCAACCTTATAACTGTTATGATCTCCTGTGTAAGTAAGACATTTTCCACTATGCTCCTCCCCTTCACAAAGCCTGCTTGTTCCTCAGAAATTAAGTTAGGTAGCAGACTTACCAACCTATCATGAATCACTCTCGAGAATATTTTATTAACAAAATTGCTGAGGCTTATAGGTCGCATATCTGCAAATGTACTCACTTCTTTTTTTTTGGGTAACATAACAATGTTTGTATGAGTGACTGCCCTGGGTAATTGTTGTCCACTAAAGAATGCTAGCACCATATTAAATATATCTTCCTCAACTATATCCCAGCAACTATGGAAAAAAGCTCCTGTGAAACCATCGGGTCCACCCGCTGAATCTCCACTCAGTCCAAAAGCTGTTGTCTTCACTTCCAGTTTTGTAGGTAGTTTCATCAAATGTTGATTCTGTGTGTCATCAATCATGGCAGGGACATGATCCAGTATTTGGAGATTAGAAGGCACCACACTTTCACTAAATTGATCTTTGTAGAAGTTCACTGCCTCAATAGCAATTTGTTCCTCATCTTCAATCCATTGTCCCATATTATTCTGTATTCTTTTCAGCTTGAGTCTCTTCCTTCTACCATTGACTTGAACATAAAAAAACTTCGTATTTTGATCTCCATCTTTGAACCAAGCCATTCCATCCTTTTGTTTCCAGAATTGTTCCTCTATAGCCAAGTATTTTATCATCTCAGCTTGAACCTTCTGAAGCCTTTGTCTGTTTATTTGTGTTGGAGCAGCCTCAAATTCCCTTTCATGTACCATGACCACCTCTTCTAGACTTGCTATCTTCTGAAATATATCACCATAGGTTGCCTTACTCCATACAGATAATGCTTTCTTTAGTTTCTTTATTTTGTGATTGAAGATCACAAATGGACTTGCACAAAAGTCCACTGTCCAATTTTCTTTGACTACGTCCTTAAAGGTAGCCTGTTTAATCCAGAAATTGAGAAATTTAAATGGCTTCTTGATTGGGGTAGCCTTAATATCACAGTTAAGCAACATAGGACGATGATCAGAGCCTATTTTTGATAAATGAGTGATTTCTAACCCAGGGAAAGTCTGCTGCAATTCAGTGTTGCCAAAACACCTGTCTAATCTTTTTAAAATTCAATCCTCATCCGATCTTCCATTCCACCAAGTGAATATACTTCCTTTCAGGTCTGTTAGATTACAAGTATTCATACAGTGCCTGAAGTCATCAATCTCATTCAGTGTAACAGGTAATCCTCCAAAATTTTCTTCCTCATCCCAAATTACATTAAAGTCACCTCATACGAGCCAAGGCACTGTCATGTCTTTTGCGAGGTAGTATATGGAATCTCATAACTCTATTCTATCAGTAGCATCACACTTAGCATATACTAATGTGAGCATCAACTCCACCTGTGTCTCTGTATGAACTAGCCTCAATGTTAACTGCTGCACCAGGTTATAAACTATTGTTACATCAAAGACTTCATCAATAAAGGCCCAGATATTATTAGAAACATTAGCTATAGCATGTGCTAATCCAATTCTCCTCCTGTATCTCTCAATTTTGTTAGATTGTTGCATTGGCTCTAATATTCCAATGAATTCAAAGTGGTGTTGTCTATGCATTGTTATCAATCTTTCAAAGGCCTGCATTGTGTTAACAGACCTTACATTCCAAATTATTGCTTCCATTATTGATTTTGTGATTTAGATAGTGTCCTTCGAGTTTGAACTCCTGCTAATGGTGCAGTTGGTTGCTCTTTGTTTTGCTTTCTTTTAGTTTTGGCTGTTTCTCTTCCCTTCTCCACTTGTCTAGGTGATAGGTCTCCCTCTTTTGCCACTTTGAAAAAGTTTTGTGCAGATGACTCTTCATCCATGTCTCTTCCATTATTTTCTTCCAAACTATTACCTTCTTCTTCAGCTGTATCCTGGTCTACATTTTGCTGTTTATTGACCACTGATTTATCTCCGGTAGTAGCAATGTTCTGTACCTGTTTCAATGGAATTTCATCTGCTGATGCAACTGTGAGAATAATAGCTGACACTTTATTTGCTGTGTCATCTTTTGTTGTATCTTGTTCCTGTAAGCAGTGCAACTCCCCTCCTTCTGCACTTATTGTTCCACTAGGGTCTCCTGGGTCATCATGAACTCCAGAAACATCAGGAATTCCACTGTCTTCACTCATTCCTTCCTTGTTCTGCACCTGTCCAAAACTTGATTCAGGTCCAGTTAACCTAGGAACTTCAATAAGTTGTTTGGCTTTGTTGCCATCATTCACACTCTGATCTTCCTCATTTGTTGAATCCCCTCTTGTCTCATCTTCACTTGGCATCGCATCCGGAATAATTCCTTCATGTGGGTCTCCTACAATTTGATCTTGCCATAGCCTACCTCCCTGCCAATTTACCTTGTCATTGTTTTGGAATTTCTCAAAGTATGGGTCTTCAATATGTTCCATATCTCTGTCTTTCAGAGCAATCTCAACTCCAGTTTCTTGTGAAGGGATATCCTGACATGAGGTGTTAATTTCCACCAAATTATCCTTGAAAGTCCTCTGCACCCAAAGTGCAGTTGACTCCTTATTTTGAACACCTCCATCTTTCTTTCCACCTGTTATGTGACCTTCATGATTTGCTAGTTTACCATTAGGAGCAGTTGAGTTAGCGTTAGTTATCACATGGTTAGGACCCTTCCTTGGTGTGTTGTTCTTCTTAGTAGCCTGCTCCTTAGTCTTGACAACTCTAGGAGTCTGTGGGTTATAAGCAGTTGCTGATGCATTTTATATGTTGTGTTGCACAGGGATTTGATCAACAGCCCTCTCCAGCAAGGCCAATTGGTGTTGAGCAATATCTGCCTCCACTAGAACCAACTGGTTGCTGTCATTGGAGTCATTATTGTTAGCTTCCAGGAGTGCAAACTGATTTGTAGTGTGAACTTGTTGTGGAATTATTGCTGGCTGTTTCTGAGCAGGTACAATTTCTTTTGTTGCTTGATTTTCTCCTTCGCCTTGCTTTCCTTTGCCCCTATTTCTATTATCTCTAACTTCTTTCCAATTTTGTCCTAGGTTTCCAACAACTCGATCACTGGACAGGATCATTATAGGAGCATGCTCTCTTTCTTTTTCTTTGTTCTGTTGCATCATTGGTCCTGCATCTTCAACTTGTGGCTTCTCTCTATTTTGCATAAGTTCAGGATGTAATCTCCTGCACTCAATCATTTCATGCCCTTGCAGCTTACACTCTCTACAATATTTAGGGAGGTAATCATATCTAATATTAATCCACTCCGTCAATATTTCACCTGTAATATCATCTTCTATGTCCATTCGAACTTTCTCAGGATGAGTAGCTAATAGATTCACCAAGACTTTAACACGAGCACAGCTAGGCCTCGTTTTGTTGACAGTAGCCATATCCAAGTGTAATGGATTACCCACAGCTGATGCAATTGAAAACAAACATTCTTGAAGAAAGTTGGGTTCAAATTTGGAAAAGAGATCCAAGCCATCGCCTTTGGGGTCTCTTCTTCAGGTTTGAACCTTGAGTCATATAGTAAAGTTCGAAATTGGTATTCTTCTCCAAGCTTATATTTAACGTAATATACTGCTTTCGATATAAATTCAAGGAAATCTTGCCATAACGTTAAATGGACCAATAAATGTCTATCTCGTAACAAGCCGATATTACACTCACCTTTGATGTTGCATTGCATTGGTATGATTTTACGTAGTTCTTGTATTTCTGGCCAGCCATATGAGAACTTGCAAACAACATCATATTTTAATCATTCGATTATATTCATACGATCGACCTCCGACGCCATAAACTTAATCATGGGCTGTCCTTGTAAAAACATTGCACGTCTCATTGGGATAGCCTCAACAGCAGGAGTTTGAACGTTCATGGTAGCCTTGGTAGTCGCTGGGTTAACAGCCTTTGCATAATCCATGGTCTGCGTCGAATTTCCTTGGTTCAATATCGCCTGGGCAGCACTGTTCACGTTTGAAGTGGGCTGGGTATTGTCGTTTGGACTCGTTGTGGACTGGGCAGTAGGGTTTTGTAGCATATGGGGCTGGGTTATGTTGGGGGGAGGGTATGGTGGCAGGACACCCATCGGAGGTGGCTGCCTAACGGCCAAATTGGCCATAGCCGCAGTTTCGAAGCTTTCTCTCTCTAAAATTCTAGAGAGAAGGCAGAGAAGGGTTTGGTTTTGGTTTTTCATTTTTTTATACTATTAATTCAATAATCTGTCATTTTTTATTTTTTAATACTAGTTAATTGCCTTAATTTTATTTTATCTAATTATTGGCTATTTTTATTAATTGTCTATCTATTTAATTGGGTATTTAATAATTAGTCCCTCTTAGTTAAAGTATAGCCTAAATTAACCTGACCCCAACCCAATTGGGACCAGCCCAATACCCAATCCAAATAACCCAAGCCCAATCTCTAAGACTACCCGACCCAATCCCTACTTTTGATCTGGACCGTTGATTAATTTTAATCAACGAACCAGATCCGTTCTTTCCTAATTAAGCGCCTAACGACTACCCCCCCCCTATCGCATTCACTCCCCTCTCATTCATCTGTCTACTCTCTCTATCTCCGGTTCTCTCTAGAACCTTCTCGTCTCCTCCTCTCCGATGGGCACTGTCCACCTTCTCCGGCTACTTCCCTCGCCGGAAACCATGGCCTCTAATCATCCCTTGGCCCTTGCTTCACGACATGCCGATCTAATGATACCCTGAGGCCCTCAGGTGAACCTGGAGCGGTTAAACTCCCCCCCTATGGTCCTTCATGCCATTTTTCGGCCACCTCTGGTCGTCTGAGTAAGAGCTATGACTTTTCTGGCTAAAGTTGGCGACATCTTAAGGTTTTTCTTGTTTCTCTGGGTTCTCTGAAACCCTAACCCCTAAAAGTTTCTGATCTTCTTTCAGATCTATGATAGATTTGTGTATACTTTGAGCTACTTTGTTGTTTTCTCAAAGGTTCTCTGATTTTTCTAAAACGACTCTCCGTTTTCAACTAGGGTTTTGTAACCCCGTTTTTTAATAACCTTTCTAGGGTTTTTTAGCATTATCCTAAAGTCTCTACTATGTTTTAGTAATATGTTCGAGCTTATCTCCTTCATCTGATTCATTGTGATGAAAACCCTAACTATTAGACCTAAACCCCTAAAGTTCCTGATTTTGCCTATGTGTTTGCATATGTGTTTGCGTTTCAAGAGTCTTGTGACTCATTGATATTTTACCCTATGGTATTCGTCTTTGATTCTTATTACTTTCCTGTTTATCTCACTGTTCACTCTGTAACCCGCATGACCCCTTAATTTCATATGCTAGGGTTTCTGATTTTCTTGACTAACATCCGTGTTATTTCGTGTTAATTCCCTTCAATTGGTATTATGCATGTTCGAATCCTTGATTCTCGGCAATGTGTTACTTCATTATTTCCTAACTTATTTCTTTTCTTATAATGTGTTCATCTTGTTCATACGTTAGAAGTTATATTAACTAGTGTTATTTGAATCCTTGATTCACTGTGATACGAAAATCTTGATGATTTCTAATGGGATATTCCTACTGATTGCTAACCTCTAGTTTATTTTTACCTCTTTCATTTTCTGTTAATTGATATTATTTCCTTAATTAATATCTTCTGAACCTAGTCTCAATTGCCTACTTGATTTGGTTTGAAACTGCTTCCTTATATGTCATGTGCATAAGAACTTTCCTTAATTGTGTTTACCTATTCTGACCCTTTGAGGTTTAACTCCCTTAATTAAAGGAATATTGATACTGATCTTACAACTAATTGATTCTTTGAATTCCATAATTACTGGGCAGTCTAAGTATTACCTTATTTTACTTAGCTTAAAACCACTATATATACGACTCTCATTAACAGTCTTCACACACATACACACACACAGAGAAACTAATATGTGCACTCTCTCTCTCAATTAAACTTGCTCTCTCTCTATTCCTTCTTCTATGCTACTCATTACTGATCTGAGTTAGACAGCTGCCAGCCAAGGCTAACTATTGTTCATCTCCTACATTTTGCTTTGTGTTATTGTTTTCTACACTCTACTGGTATGTCCTAATTTAGAATTTAGTCCTCAAACCAATATGCCTCTATTACTATTACAATTCTTTGTATTCCTTCTATGCTTTTACTTACTATTTTGTTGTTCAACATGCAATTAAGTTTCTGAGTTTCCTCTACATGTTAAGTCTCACTTTACTTGTAAAAGACCAATGTATATCTATACACTTAGTATCTGTTCCTTATGTGAATCTCCCTGCCTGTGACTACTACATTAGTTCTATCATAGTCTCAGTTGTTTGGTGTTGATATGTTCTGATACTTTGTTACACCCCTGACCCCCCTTGAACCTTGGGAACTTCTGATTGTATGTGTGTTTCTGCCTGCTTCACAGGCTCTATATTTGTCCCTCAAACCTCTCAACCCTATTTGTGATTACTGGGCCACCTGGGTCCTGTATGTGATGCTGGCTTTATTTTGTTTTGAGTTTGGTGTTTTCCCAAAACTGGTTTCATCAGTTGAACCTTTGTTCTAAAAAAACTAGTCTTTACTTAATCTCTCCTCTTCTCAAACTGTTTTCGATATTGTTCTCTTAAATTTCTCAAACTATGAGCACATTTCACTATACTCCTAGATATTAAGATCTGCCCCTTTTGTGTGAGCATTTCTTTGGGACCCTTGAGCTCCCTATGAACTTTGACACACAAGAGCTGGCCCTTCCACACTGCACTTACTCCAGCTTGGCTATGAAATCTGGGTGCGAGCACTGCCCGGGATCCTCTGAGATCCTTAGGGAACTCTGACACACCCGGATTATGAAAGGTTGTGAAATAACAGTACATGGCATTGAGGATCTGGGAAACATTGGCCTATTATGGAAGGCTCCCTATAGTTAACTTCTTCTTTTCCTATTTTTAATTATGTAATTCATATTCAGAGGCCTGTAATAATTATTTGTAAAAATGATTCTGGGGTTGGATAGTGAAAATGGGTGAGAATATGCATGCTATAGTATAAGTATGTGTAGAAATCATGTTTCTAGGTTTACTTTTCTATGTGCGTGTGATGACCCAAGGGGTCATTTTATAAAATTAGACTCTATTCCATGTTTAAAATCCATAAAAAGACTAAAATTAAATACCTCTATTTACGTGCGCAGTCCGGGCGTGAAACCGAAAAGCTTTTATGTGAAAATATGAGAAATAGTGATTTTTAGAATTTAAACTTGGTAAAAGTTGACTCTGGTCAACATTTTGAGTAAACGGACCCGTATATGTATTCCGAAGATCTCGGGAGGTCCGCAGTAAAATATGGGACTCGGGCGTATGCCCGGAAAGGAATTCCGAGGTCCCAAGCCTTAGAAATCAATTTTTGAAAGAAATTGTTATGCTGAAATGTTTATGAATTAAAGAAAAGAAATAATATTTTAAATCATTGGTATCGGGTCCGTATTTTGGTTTCGGAGCTCGGTACAGCTTTGTTATGATATTAAAAGGTTAACTGTGAAATTTGGTGAAAAACGGAGTTCGTTTGACGTGATTCGTACATCCGATTGAGAAATTATGAATCTTAAGAGTTTTTGATGAAAATGATGGATTTTGAGGTTTAATTCATATATTTACATGTTATTTTCATGATTTTATCGCACGAGAAAGTCTGTATGATGTTTTTAGACTTGCGTGCATCATTTGTTTAGAGCCCCGAGGGCTCGGGTGAGTTTCGGGTAGGCCACATAGTGTTTTTGCACTTGAAAGAATTGTTGGTTTTACGTTTTCTGGTGTCCAGGTAATTGCTCTATGCGATCGCATAGGAAAATCCGTGATAGCACAGAGTAAAAATATGAGGCCCTGTGAGTACCCTGTGCTAACGCAGATCAGTGGCTGCGATCGCGGAGCACAGCCTGGCCAAGCTGTGTGATCGCACCTCCTTCAGTGCAAACACACTGAGCAAAATCAAGCCTGGAGGAGGGGAGGTCAAATACCCTGTGCGATCGCACCCCTCCCCCTGCGATAGAACTGACCAAAAATCCCTTACACTGTGCGATCGCACCTCTTTATCCGCAATCGCACAGTTGCCCAGCCCAACTATTATAAATACCTTTTAAAAATCGGGCGGACCTTCTTCTTCACCAAAATTTCTAGGTTTTCAGCCCTAAACACGATTTTCTTCCACAAACTTCATCCCCAAGTCAATTGTAATCAATTCTAAACTTTATTCTTTTAGTTCCTTATTATTTTGCATCACTTTTAAAGCAAAAACAAAGAATTTTCATGGTAAAAATCTAGGATTTTGGTAAAATTAGAGAGTTTTTTAAAAATCGAAGTTTATATCAAATTAAGGTCGGATTTCAAAACTAATAGCATATTTGGGTTCGTGGGTGAATGGGTAAACTTAATTTAGTCCGAACCCCGAGTTTAGACCAAGCGAGCCCGGGGTCTGATTTTCAATATTTTTGAGAAAACTAAGGAAAAATTATATTTTTCAATAAAGTTAATGGTATTAAGTAAATTTTGATTAGATTCGAGCAAGTTAGAGGTGAATTCAAAGGGAAAAACAATAATTGAGAAGTGAGTGGCCTGCGGAATTGAGGTAACTGTTTGGCCTAACTTTAGCTTGAGGTAATAGGACCCCCCACTTGTTTGTTATGTGAATTGCATGGGTGTGGTGTATAGGTGTGGTGATGAGTATCTATGCACCACCCAAAGTGTTTGCTAAAATGTGATGTCCTTTTCTGTTCTCCACTTATTTGATCATTGTCTTAATTGTTACATGTTCATTATTGTTTCTATGACTATTTGTCCTTGTTGAATTGTTGTTAGTTATTGATGTGACTGTTTGGAAAGAGTATTGGTTGTTTGAGTTGGTTCCCTCGTGATATAAACATGGCTGAGAGGTTTGATATTGTTTTTATGGAATAAATGTGTATATATTTTGATATTCTTGTTGGTTTCATGGTTGAGAGGTTATTGATGAAGTCATGAGAAAAATGCAGTTTACTATTTATAATTTTTGAAACAAAAGTATTGTGAAAGTCTTGGCCTGATTTGTGAAAATTTTGAATAAACTGATATGATATGTCTGGTGGGAGCGGGTTACACGCCGCAACAAGGAGTGATAAGGGAGGACATGTGGGATCGTGTTGCACGATGCAACAGGAGTAATAAGGGAGATATTTTAGGGAGGAGCAATAAGGAAGGACATGTGGGAGCGGGTTGCATGCCGCAACAAGGAGTGATAAGGGAGGATATTTATATTTATATTTTACTGATTTTTCAAGAAAAAGAGAATCAAAGTTTTAAAAAGCTAAAATGTTTATTTCACTACTCTTTAAATATTTTAGTACTATTTTTATTTAAAGTTAAAGTTTGGAACTCTGAAGAGATATTTGAGAATTGGTTATAGCTGAGTTATTTTATTTTATTTGGTTGCAACACTTAATTATCTATCTGTTTAGATTCCTTTCTTGCTCATTATTTATTGTGGTTAAATATTATATTGTTGAAGCCCGACTTAGCCTCGTCACTACTTCGCCGAGGTTAGGCTCGGCACTTACTCAGTACATGGGGTCGGTTGTACTGATACTACACTCTGCACTCTTTTGTGCAGATCCAGGTACTGACCATCAGTAGAGATATTTTGAGCGGATATTCATTCATTTGGAGACACGAGGTACATTTGCCGGCGTTCACAGATTCCGAGAGTCTTCCCCTGTTTTTACATACACTGTTTTATATTATTCAGAACAGTTACACTATTTCTTTCAGCCATTATTTGTAGTATTCTTTAGTATGTCGTGGATTGTGACACCAGACCCTGGGGTAGTCTTAGAATTATTTATATAATTAGTTCGTGGTTCGTTTCATTTAGTTGGTTATTATTATTATTTTATTTTAATGTTGTTGGGAATTATTTTAGTTAAGTTCATTTTGAATTTATTTATTTATGCCTAAGTAACTAATTAAGGAAATTAGTAATCGACTTCTAACATTGGCTTGCCTAGCAAGTGTTGTGTTAGGCGCCATCACGATCCCTAAGGTTGAGAATTTTGGTCGTGACAAGTTGGTATCAGAGCCCTAGGTTTACTTAGGTCTCATAATCCACGAACAAGCTTAGTAGAGTCTGGAGGATCGGTACGGAGACGTCTGTATTTATCTCTCAGAGGCTATTGAGTTAGGAAACAACTTCGTTTTATTTCTATTCTATCGTGCGATTTTTGTATCTCAAATACTTATTTGGATTCATCTACTCTCTCGCAGATGGCGAGAACATGTGCTTCATCTTTCGCTTACCAGAATTACGGACCTCCAGCAGCTGCAGCTCCTACTAGGGGCAGAGGCCGAGGCAGGGGCAGGACTTAACTCTTTGCTCAGGCAGCAGCCACAGCTACTAAACCCCAGATTGAGATTGATGAGGGGGTTCCGGCTCATACTGTTCCAGTGGGACCAGCTCAGGTTCTCGAGTGGTTTATTGCTACCCCAGTTCTTCAGGATGCTTTGGTCCGTTTAGTGGGACTTATGGAGAGTGTGGCCCAGACTGGCACCTTTCCTGTTGCAGCAGCCTTATCTCAGACTGGAGGAGGGGTCCTGACTCCTGCTACCCACACTCCAGTTCAGGCTACTCCTCAGGTTTAGACTCCAGTGGCCAATCCCATTGGGGTAATTCAGCCAGTTGCAGCAGTGCCGCCCGCTAATGGGGCAGCCATGTCATCGTATGCTTTGTGGAGACTTGACAGGTTCATTAAGCTATTCCCTATCCATTTTAGTGGTGCTACTTCAGAGGACCCTCAGGAATATCTAGACAGCTGTCATGAGGTGTTGCGTAATATGGGTATTTTGGAGACTAATAGGGTTGATTTTGCATCTTTTCAGATGACTGGTTCCGCCAAGAAATGGTGGAGAGATTATTTGTTGACTAGGCAGCGGGATCACCAGCTCTGACTTGGGATCAGTTTTCCTATCTCTTTTTGGAGAAGTTCTTACCTGTCACTACTCGAGAGGATAAGCGTCGTCAGTTTGAGCGACTACAGTAGGGTAACATGAATGTGACTCAGTATTAGACTCGTTTTGTGGATCTGGTTAGACATGCTATGCTTATATTGCCCACAGAGAGAGAGAGAGGGTCAGACGGTTTATTGATGGCCTTGCTCAGCCCATCAGGTTGCAGATGGCCAAGGAGACAGGATCCGATATTTCTCTTCAGGATGCAGCTAATATAGCTAGGAGGGTTGAGTAAGTTCTTGGGATGGGAGGTCAGGGGTCAGACAAGAGACCTCGTCATTCCGGTGTTTTCAGTGGTGCCTCATCTGGAGGCGGGACTTCATTTAGCAGAGGCCATTCATCCATACCATTCCATTTAGCGCTACAAGTTTCACATGGTATTTCTAGGGGTCGTGGTTCTTATGCGCCTCCTTCTGCTCAGCTAGTCTACAGTGCTCCTTCAGCTCCTATCAGAGCACCTCCTCTACAGAGTTATTATTGTGGTCAGCCGGCTCGTCAGGGTTAGTCCTTATATCAGGAGGGATGTTTTGAGTGTGGTGAATATGGGCATGTTCGGAGAGCTTGTCCGAGGTTTCTAGGTAATCAACATTAGTACCAGGGTTCTCGTGCCATAGTTCCGGCACCAGCTGCAGCACCACCTGCCCAGCCAGTAAGGGGCAGGGGTCAGACAGTCATAGGTAGAGGTCATAATGTTAGAGGTGGAGGACAGATAGCTAGATGTGGAGGTCAGCCTGCTAGAGGTGGAGGTCCTCCTAGAGGTGTGGTTTAGGGTGGTGGGGCCCAGCCCCGACTATATGCTTTTCTAGCTAGGCCTGAGGCAGAATCCTCTAACGCTGTTATTACAGGTATCATCTCAGTTTTTGATAGAGCTTCTTCCGTTTTGTTTGATCCGGGGTCTACTTATCCGTATGTTTCATCCTATTTTTGCCTCGTATTTGAATGTGCCCCGTGATCCCTTGAGTGTTCCTGTTTATGTGTCTACACCGGTGGGGGATGCTATTGTGGTAGATTGAGTATATCGTTTGTGCGTGGTAGTCATTAAGGGTCTTGAAACTAGTGTTGATCTTTTACTCCTAGACATGGTTGACTTTGATATTATATTGGGCATGGATTGGTTGTCTCCCTATTATGCCATTTTAGACTGTCATGCCAAGAAAATTACTCTAGCTTTACCGGGATTTCCCCGAGTAGAATGGAAAGGGACTCCTAGTCGTTCTCCCAGCCGGGTAATTTCATATGCTAAGGCTCATCGCATGGTGGAGAAAGGGTGTTTGGCTTATTTGGCTTATATTCGTGATTTTGATGCTGAGATATCTTCTATAGAGTTAGTTCCTATCCTGCGTGAGTTTCCTGAGGTATTTCCTGCAGACCTGCCGGGTATACTGCCCGACAGGGATATTGATTTCTGTATTGATGTGGCTCCGGGCACTCAACCCATTTCTATTCCTCTGTATCGGATGGCCCCACCAAAATTGAAAGAGTTGAAAGAATAGTTGCAAGACTTGTTAGATAAGGGTTTTATCAGACCTAGTGTCTCGCCTTGGGGTGCACCGATTTTGTTTGTAAAGAAGAAAGATGGGTCAATGAGAATGTGCATAGACTACAGGTAGCTGAATAAAGTTACTATCAAGAATAAATATCCATTGCTGAGGATTGATGACCTATTTGATCAGCTTCAGGGTGCTAGAGTGTTTTCGAAAATTGATTTGAGGTCAGGCTACCATCAGTTGAAGATTAGGGCGTCTGATATCCCTAAGACAGCATTTCGTACGAGGTATGGGCACTATAAATTTTTGGTTATGTCTTTTGGGATGACTAATGCTCCAACGGCCTTTATGGACTTAGTGAATCAGGTTTTCAAACCACATCTGGACTCTTTTGTGATCGTGTTAATTGATGACATTCTTATATACTCCCGCAGCCGGGAAGAGCATGAGCAGCATTTCCGTATAACCTTCTAGACTTTGAGGGATAATCACTTGTATGCTAAGTTTTCTAAATGTGAGTTCTGGTTAGATTCCGTAGCCTTTTCGGGTCATATTGTATCAACCGAAGGTATTCAGGTTGATCCTAAGAAGATAGAGGCAGTCAAGAATTGGCCTAGACCTACCACAGTCACGGAGATTAGGAGTTTCTTGGGTTTGGCCGGTTACTACCGTCGTTTGTGGAGGGATTTTCATCCATAGCAGCCCCAATGACTAAATTGACTCAGAAAGGTGCCCCATTTACATGGTCAGACGAGTGTGAGGCGAGCTTTTAGAAGCTCAAGACAGCCTTGACTTCAGCACCGGTGTTGGTGTTACCATCAGATTTGAGTTTTTTCACGGTGTATTGTGATGCTTCCCGAGTTGGCCTTGGAGCAGTGTTGATGCAGGATGGCAGGGTGATTGCGTATGCGTCTCGTCAGTTGAAAGTCCATGAGAATAATTACCATGTTCATGATTTAGAGTTGGCATTTATTGTACATGCTTTGAAAATTTGGAGGCACTATCTTTATGGCGTGCCGTGTGAGATTTTTACTGACCATCGCAGCCTCCAGTACTTATTCAAGCAGAAAGATCTAAATTTGAGACAGCGAAGGTGGTTAGAGTTGTTAAAAGATTATGATGTCACTATATTGTATCACCCAGGGAAGGCTAATGTGGTGGCCGATGCATAGAGTAGAAAGGCGGTGAGTATGGGCAGTCTTGTGTATATCCTGATTGGCAATAGACCGTTGGCTTCAGACAATCAGACTTTGGCTAATCAATTCATGAGGTTGGATATTTCTCCCAGCAGTGTCCTAGCTTATACTATCGCTCGGTCTTCTCTAATTGATCGTATCCGAGAGCGGCAGGATGATGACCCCCATTTGGCGGTCCTTAGGGACACGGTTCGGCACGGCGATGCCAAGAAGGTTACCGTTGGAGATGATGGCATTTTTAGGATGCAAGGTAGGATGTGTGTGCCTAATGTGGATGGCCTCCGTGAGTTGATTCTTGAGGAGGCTCAAAGCTCCAAGTATTCTATCCACCCAGGTGCAACAAGAATGTACCAAGATTTGAAACAACATTATTGGTGGAGAAGGATGAAGAAGGACATTGTGGATTATGTGGCTCGTTGCTTAAATTGTCAGCAGGTAGAATATGAGCATTAGAGACCTGGTGGTTTGCTTCAGCAGAGAGAGATTCCTGAGTGGAAGTGGGAGCGTATCACTATGGACTTCGTTGTTGGGCTCCCACGGACTCAGAGGAAATTCGATGCGGTTTGGGTTATTGTGGATAGGCTGATTAAGTCAGCACACTTCATTCATGTGGCTAGTACTTATACTTCAGAGCGGTTGGTTGAGTTATATATTCGGGAGATTGTTTGTCTTCATGGGGTGCCCGTGTCTATCATTTCTGATCGGGGTACTCAGTTTACTTCGCACTTTTGGAGGGTAGTTCAACATGAGTTGGGTACCCGAGTGGAGTTGGGTACCCGAGTGGAGTTGAGTACATCATTTTACCCACATACTGACGGGCAGTCCGAGCGTACCATTCAGATATTGGAGGACATGCTCCACGCTTGTGTTATTGATTTTGGAGGTTCATGGGATCAGTTCTTGCCATTAGCGGAGTTTGCTTATAATAATAGTTATCAGTCAAGCATTCAGATGGCTCCTTATGAGGAGTTATATGGTAGACGGTGCAGATCGCCAGTTGGATGGTTTGAGCCAGGAGAGGCTCGGTTGTTGGGTACCGACTTGGTTCAGGAGGCCTTAGAGAAGGTCAAGATTATACAAGAAAGACTTCGTGTAGCTCAGTCTAGGCAAAAAAGTTATGCCGATCATAAGGTTCGTGATGTAGCATTCATGGTTGGAGAGATAGTATTGCTTCGTGTGTCGCCCATGAAGGGTGTTATGAGGTTTGGGAAGAAGGGTAAGTTAAGCCCTAGGTATATCGGGCCGTTTGAGATGCTTGATAAGGTGGGAGAGGTAGCCTACAAACTTGCACTGCCTCCAGGGTTATCCTCAGTTCATCCGGTATTCCATGTGTCTATGCTCCGGAAATATCATGGTGACCCGTCCCATGTGTTAAATTTCAGCTCTGTCCAGTTGGACAAAGACTTGACTTATGAGGAGGAGCCAATAGCTATTTTAGGACGACAGGTTAGCCAATTAAGATCTAAGAGTTTTCCTTCAGTTCGAGTGCAGTGGAGAGGCCAGCCAATTGAGGCAGCTACATAGGAGTTTGAGTCGGACATGCAGAGTAGATACCCACACTTGTTCGCCACTTCAGGTAATTTTCTTTGTCCGTTCGAGGACAAACGTGTGTTTTAGAGGTGGAGATTGTGATGACCCAAGGGGTCATTTTATAAAATTAGACTCTGTTCCATGTTTAAAATCCATAAAAAACTAAAATCAAATACCTCGATTTGCGTGCGCAGTCCGGGCGTGAAACCGAAAAGCTTTTATGTGAAAATATGAGAAATAGTGATTTTTAGAATTTAAACTTAGTAAAAGTTGACTTTGGTCAACATTTTAAGTAAACGGACCTGGATCTATGTTCCGACGATCCCGGGAGGTCCGCAGTAAAATATGGGACTCGGGCGTATGCCCGGAAAGGAATTCCGAGGTCCCAAGCCTTAGAAATCAATTTTTTAAAGAAATTGTTTTGCTGAAATGTTTATGAATTATAGAAAATAAATAATATTAAAAACCATTGGTATCGGGTCCGTATTTTGGTTCCGGATCCCGGTACAGCTTTGTTATGATACTAAAAGGTTAACTGTGAAATTTGGTGAAAAACGGAGTTCGTTTGACTTGATTCGGACATCCAGTTGAGAAATTATGAATCTTAAGAGTTTTTGATGAAAATGATGAGTTTTGAGGTTTAATTCATAGATTTACATGTTATTTTCATGATTTTATCGCACGAGCAAGTCTGTATGATGTTTTTAGACTTGCGTGCATCATTTGTTTAGAGCCCCGAGGGCTCTGGTGAGCTTCGGGTAGGCCACGGGGTGTTTTTGCACTTGAAAGAATTGTTGGTTTTAAGTTTTCTGGTGTCCAGGTAATTGCTCTGTGTGATCGCATAGGAAAATCCGTGATAGCACAGAGTAAAAATATAAGGCCCTGTGAGTACCCTGTGCGAACGCAGATCAGTGGCTACGATCGCGGAGCACAGCCTGGCCAAGTTGTGTGATCGCACCTCCTTTAGTGCAAACGCACATAGCAAAATCAAGCCCGGAGAAGGGGAGGTCAAATACCCTGTGCGATCGCACCCCTCCCCCTGCGATAACACTGACCAAAAATCCCTTACATTGTGCGATCGCACCTCTTTATCCGCGATCGCACAGTTGCCCGGCTCAGCTATTATAAATACCTTTTAAAAATCGGGCAGACCTTCTTCTTCACCAAAATTTCTAGGTTTTCAGACCTAAACGCGATTTTCTTCCACAATCTTCATCCCCAAGTAAAAGGTAATCAATTCTAAACTTTGTTCTTTCAATTCCTTATTATTTTGCATCACTTTTAAAGCAAAAACAAAGAATTTTCATAATAAAAATCTAGGATTTTGGTAAATTTAGGGAGTTTTGTAAAAATCGAATTTTTATATCAAATTAAGGTCGGATTTCAAAACTAATTGCATATTTGGGTGAATGGGTAAACGTAATTTGGTCCGAACCCCGAGTTTAGACCAAGCAGGCCCGGGGTCTGATTTTCACTTTTTTTGAGAAAACTTAGGAAAAATTATATTTTTCAATAAAGTTAGTTCCTTTAGCATTAGTGAATGATATTAAGTTAATTTTGATTAGATTCGAGCAAGTTAGAGGTGAATTCAAAGGGAAAAATAATAATTGAGCAGTGAGTGGCCTGCGGAATTGAGGTAAGTGTTTGGCATAACTTTAGCTTGAGGGAATAGGACCCCCCACTTGTTTGTTATGTGAATTGCATGGGCGTGGTGTATAGGTGTGGTGACGAGTATCTATGCACCACCCAAAGTGTTTGCTAAAATATGATCCCCTTTCCCGTTCTCCACTTATTTGATTATTGTCTTAACTGTTACATGTTCATTATTGTTTCTATGACTATTTGGCCTTGTTGAATTGTTGTTAGTTATTGTTGTGACTGTTTGGAAAGAGTATTGGTTGTTTGAGCTGGTTCCCTTGTGATATAAATATGGCTGAGAGGTTTGATATTGTTTTTATGGAATAAATGTGTATATATTTTGATACTCTTGTTGGTTTCATGGTTGAGAGGTTATTGATGAAGTCATGAGAAAAATGCAGTTTATTATTTATAATTGTTGAAACAAAAGTATTGTGAAAGGCTTGGCCTGATTTGTGAAATTTTGAATAAACTGATATGATATGTCTGGTGGGAGCGGGTTGCACGCCGCAACAAGGAGTGATAAGGGAGGATATTTACATTTATATTTTACTAATTTTTCAAGAAAAAGAGGATCAAAGTTTTGAAAAGCTAAAATGTTTATTTTACTACTTTTTAAATATTTTAGTACTATTTTTATTTAAAGTTAAAGTTTGGAACTCTGAAGAGATATTTGAGAATTGGTTATAGCTGACTTATTTTATTTTATTTGGCTGCAACACATTATTATCTATCTGTTTAGATTTCTTTCTTGCTCATTATTTATTGTGGTTAAAGATTATATTGTTGAAGCCCGACTTAGCCTCGTCACTACTTCGCCGAGGTTAGGCTCGGCACTTACTCAGTACATGGGGTCGGTTCTACTGATACTACACTCTCCACTCTTTTGTGCAGATCCAGGTACTGGCCATCAGTGGAGATATTTTGAGTGTATATTCATTCGTTTTGAGACACAAGGTACATCTGCCGGCGTTCGCCGATTCCGAGAGTCTTCCCCTATTTTTACATACAATGTTTTGTATTATTCAGAACAGTTACACTATTTCTTTTAGCCATTATTTGTAGTATTCTTTAGTAGTTCGTGGATTGTGACACCAGACCCTGGGGTAGTCTTAGAGTTATTTATATAATTAGTTTGTGGTTCGTTTCATTTAGTTGGTTATTATTATTATTTTATTTTAATGTTGTTGGGAATTATTTTAGTTAAGTTCATTTTGAATTTATTTATTTATGCCTAAGTAACTAATTAAGGAAATTAGTAATCGACTTCTAACATTGGTTTGCCTAAAAAGTGTGGTGTTAGGCGTCATCACGATCCCTAAGTTTGGGAATTTGGGTCATGACAGTGAACAATAGTAACCATGTTTAGGAATAGCATATCAAGTATGCCTTGCATTTAGATACCATGTTACTTAGGCTTTCTTTCAGCATATCATCATGCATTGCCCTAACTTAGAAATCATGTTCATAGGATTAACGATAATAACAAAAACTGTTCCTATGTGATTCTTTCAACAAGTTCTAAAAAATGCAATCCTGCCTTAGAGTACTTGTATTAACAAAGATGTAATCATGTTTTACCACGCTTACGCACTTAGAGATCATGTTAACCTATTAAAATATCGCCTATGCTGAAGTTATGCACAATACTGTGATTTCATATGCATTTAGAAATCGATGCTTAGGTTATCATGCATCATTAAATCTCATGCTATAGGATTGTACTCGTTTACTACATTCAATCAAATATACATATCAGAAACAATCCATGTTCTAATAAACTGGCAATCAGTCTTTTTTGTAAACACTTAGAATCACATGCTATTAGGATTGGTAATTTGGAACCTTTAACAAATTTGTACAACCATGTTATTTTACACCTAGGAAAGCCTTAGGTAATCAACTACAAGAAAAATAAAACCAGATCTTTTTTCTGTGTGACTATGTTAACAATCAGCATATTAAAAATCAGTAGGCAAGCCTGGTTAGGACTTTCCCTTTGAGTTATGTAATAAAAACGGATTCTGCTATTATCATTTAGACACCATGCTTAGGAACTGAATCTGGACCTTAATTTGTGTATGAGACATGCTGTTTATGTGCAATTCATGTGGAAGAATACTTGAGCATCTATCTGCTTTACATGCTCTCTCTTACTTGCAAGTCCTACTTGTTTATTATATGTCGCCTTAGCATTTTTACCTTTAAAACCTGAGGGTATACCTAGAAACCTCCCTTTTAGAAACCTCTCCAGGACTAATAGGAGAGGGCCGGGTAACAACATACAATAGAGTTCGTGACCAATACGCGCTTTAATTATCTTCACGGGGTGGGAAAGGTTAGAATATGGATATGATGACCGGTGCATTAATACCACGTGTAGCCCCTCTTTTAGGAGTGTCATGCCGGGTATTGCATTGATGTGATCCATATTATTATAAACCTAGGATACCCTTTACTTTCACATGCTTTAGATTGTATCTCTTTCCAAAATCAAACCCTTTCACATTAATTGTTTCCAAACATCTGTGTACTTAGACTTAAATCCCCTCTTATTTGAGCCCTACTTGTTTGTTTGCTAAAGTTGTACAAATTCACAAAAGTTATTTGGCCGGGAACCACACTGGTGGATCCTGAGGGGTTCCTAACACCTTCCCCTTAGGATAATTTCAATCCCTTACCCTATCTCTAGTTAACAACGTAGTTGTAAATGAACCCCTTTGGTGTCCTAATGCACCTTTAAAAATCGTTGGGTGGCGACTCTAAAAAACACAAACATCTTTCCCAAAAGGAAAGAGTTGTCTTAACCAAAATGTCATGAACCCGATCTCCGCGAGGAAAAAGGGGGGCGCGACAACATGGCGACTTTGCTGGGGACTTTAGGCTTTTACCGTTACAAATCGTTTTGTGAATTTTTCTGAGTATGCTTTGTTTCCTCCCCTCCCCCCCCCCTTTTGTGCAATTAATTGTTTATCTCTTTCGAATATTTCCTCCTTCCAAATAGCAAAACTGACATGTTTCTTTGTTTCCCTTTGTAACCACTTTAAATTGTAACTGTTGTATTTATCGCTTTCTTAACGTGCAAATACATGACAATTTTCTTTTAATGCTTATTATTGCATAATCATGCTCAACATTCATACTCCACTCGTGCCAAACAAATACTATAGCAACGCTTGATGAGTGGTTGCGCTCTTCCTATATTATTACCCCTAAATTTGGAAAGGCTTATTTGCGGTAAAACTAGTCGATCAACGGTGTAGTCGACGGTTCTGTACCTTTCCCCCTTGAGTTGTCCACTCAAGGGTACCAGTCTAAAACCCCATAGCAACCTTACTATGTCATATTGTTGCATGCATCATGGTTAAACCTAGCCAAGCTAAAGTGTTGTTCGCATGATAGCTTTTTAAGAAAGCCTTGTCCAAAGTCCACTGGGTTTCCTAAACCCAAACGGACGTCATCATGTTCTGTGCATTTATTTGGAGAACTAGATGATTCATGCTAATTTTTGGTATTAAATAGTCGATTCTGGTGGGGGTAAGGGTCTAACCTTGTTTTCCTTGCAGAAATATGGGGCACGAAGTCTCCAGGTTCGGCATGGTCTCCAATATCCCCAGGACTGCTGAGTTGGTGGGAAGATCTACACTCTAGTGACAAAACTCTCGTCAGAAAATATTTGGGCAATCTACCATCTCTCCTATAAATCCAGCCTAACAACATAATAATAGAGGCTGCTACTTTGTTTTGGTATTGTGAAAAAGTCGTGTTCCGCTTTGGGGACATTGAAATGACACCTTTGCTAGATGAGATAAGGGGACTGGCCGGCCTAGTGAGGTAAACCCCGGGGTTGCTAATGCCTGAGAACCGCACAGGCAAAGGTTTCCTCAAAATGATGGGTCTGAAGAAGGATGTAGAACTGGTATGCTTGAAGGAATCGTACATCCCTTTTGACTATTTTTACAAAAGGTACAATCACAGAAAATCATATCATACCTACTATGATGAGTTTGTTATCACATCCTTGGGACACATCCATCGCAGAGTATTTGTCTTTATGTTTTGCTTCCTAGGTCTAATCGTATTTCCAATAAAGAAAGAGAGAATCCATACTAGGCTGGCTAAGGTAACCAAGACCTTAATGGAGGGGATTGGTGGGCAGACATTCAGCATTGTACCCGTGATCATTGCAGACATATACCGAACCTTGGAGAAGTGTCAACGAGGAGCGAGACACTTCGAAGGCTGCAATCTACTACTTCAGCTTTGGCTCATGGAGCATCTCCAAAAGGGCGAATACCGACAAGAGTTTCAGCGAAGGGTGTGGAATGACCACATCGCTTTCCACCATCCAAAACAAATGAATTACATCCCCAACATGTTCGCTCAGCCTGAGAATGCCAAAGGATGGGTCGAGCTCTTTGATAATCTGACTGAAGAACAGGTTCAATGGATGTTCGAGTGGTTTCCGACAGAGGAGTTCATCGCCCGTTCCAGAGATGCACCGTTCCTGATACTGATTGGTCTAAGAGGAACATACCCTTACGTCCCTCTTCGAGTTATGAGGCAAGAAGGCAGGAAGCAAGTCATACCTAGGGTCGACAAGATGAGCCATCTTCGAGCAGACTTCCAAGATGATGATAGTCCCCACAAGTGCCAAGCCCAGCACATGTGGCACTGCAAGATTGTACTGGAGAAGGACACCATCGAGCCAGACAGGTATCATGCCGGTTGCACCCCTTTCTATTCTGGTTGGTTGGAATATAATTGGGTTGGTCAGAGCAAGCCAGGGTACGTTCAAGGCCACAGGGTTATAGAAGAAAAGGCTGAAGCGCAAGTCAAGTTCAACCAGCTACGCAAAAGGATCCGTGAATGTGAAAATGAGCACCACGAAATACATGAGCCTAACAAGAAGCTGATCGAGGAGTGGAAGGACATGTCTATCAGCACCAACAAGAGGTTAGGATACTTAGAACGAGGTATAGTCGAGCTAGAGGAGAAATTCATCAAAAGGGTCGAAGACTGTCAAAAGGCTGAGGGGACCGAAGGCGGACATCTAGCTAGAGCATACCTGTTGCTGGGACTTCACGAGTTGGGGAAGTTGTTCGAGGGGAGAAAGAATGTCGAGTCTGGGGAAGGTCCTTCTGGGACCAAGTAGATAGGAATGTCTTTCTTTTCTTTATCAATGTAATAAAGCCAATGGCCATTAGTGACCTTTTATTTCCTGTTTACATAATATCGTTTTGGGATTTGTCTATTTCTTATCAATAAAATGGGACATTTAGAATTTTAAGTTCTCCAAATCAACTTGTTGCTAGGCCTACCTCGGGCACAAAGAGGTTCCCAAATTAGGACACGCTTTACATTCATGCACTATGTGTTTAAATACTGCAATACTTTTTCATAATCTTCACTGACTTGGCTACCTTTTGTTTTTGTTTCTTTTTCTTTATTATTCCCTTACCCAAAGGTTAGTTTGTGCACTCTGGCATCATGATCTTATCGCACAAGATCCAAAGGACCCTCCACCTACTCCTCCTCCTAGTCCCCCTAAAGGCAAGAGTAAGATGGAAGAATCTAGCAATGCCAGGAGGGAAAACATGGCTGAACGGGTAGAGGCCACTGATGGCCAGGGTATTCGGGTCCTAAATGAGAACATGTCACCACTGGAACAAAAATTGCTGAAATTTCAAGAAGAACTTGATCAGGTTCGGAATCTGGTCAACCTGTCATTTTCCCTTAACGTCCCGGGCGTGAACTTCCCAAACGCTCAAAACCCTACACCTCCACAAAATATCCCAAGACAACAGAACCATTCTGCACCTCACCATCACACCACTCTGCCAAAGAACCAAACTCTCCTAACACAATGCAATACTTGCCATACCTCAAACAACACTCCACTACTTATACCAGAACCTCAGAACCCCACAAAGGACCATTTCCACGCCTATAACAATCCCATCTACGTGGAAACCATGCCACACTCCACTCCACCTATCCCACACACACCCGAGTTTGATGAAAAGGACCTGCTTATCAAGAACTTGGACGAATAAATTAGGAAGTTGACCAACTGGGTTCAAGGTGTCGAGGGAATCAAGGGAGTCGAAGGGCTGAATTATGAAGTCCTTTGCATACAACCTGATGTCGAACTGCCCGAGAGGTACAAACCTCCAAAGTTCGAGATGTTTGACAGTACTGGTGATCCGAGGGTCCATCTAAGGACCTATTGTGACAAGATGGTTGGCGTATGAAAGGATGAAAGGATCCGCATGAAGTTGTTCATGAGGAGTTTGAAAAGAGATGGATTGTCTTGGTACATCAGCCAAGATCTCAAGAAGTGGTCAAACTGGGTAAGCATGGCATCTGACTTTATGGACAGATTTAGATTCAACACACAGAACGCACCAGATGTGTTCTATATCTAATTTTGAAGAAGAAACCCACAGAGACATTTTGTGAGTATGCTACTCGCTGGAGGTCCGAAGCTGCTAAGGCCAGACCCGCCTTAGAAGAGGAGCAGATGAACAAGTTATTTGTCCGGGCCCAGGACCCACAATACTATGAACGGTTGATTATGATTGAGAACCACAAGTTCTCCGACATTATCAAATTAGGCGAGCGGATTGAAGAAAGTATTAAGAGCGGTATGGTCACGAATTTTGAAGCCTTGCAAGCTAGAAACAAGGCTTTACAGTCCGGTGGTGTGTCCAAGAAAAGAGACGTGGGTGCTGTAATGGTTGCACAAAGAGCCAAATCCCCACTCAAATACCAAACTTATCCAACACCTCCATTCACATATCAGCCAACCCCAAACTACCAAGCACCTTCACCTTCATACCAAGCTCCACCACCCACTTACCAAGCTCCACCACCAGCCTACCAATATCCACCACCTACATATCAACCTACTTCACCCAGATACTCACAACCCGCTCCTGTCTACCACACTTACAATTCTCAGCCATCTCATTACCAATAACCTCCTACCCATCAAAACTTCCCTAGACCTCATCGTAATTTTGATCGCAGACCTCCAAAATAGTACACCGCCATCGTTGAACCCATCGACCAGTTGTATGAGAAGCTCAAAGCTGCTGGTTATGTCACACCTATCCCTGCTATCACCCCTGAGAACCCTTCTCAGTGGGTTAACCCAAACAAGTCATGTGCATACCACTCCGGCATGAAGGGGCACACCATCGATGAATGCCTCTCTTTGAAAGACAAGATACAGTCCCTGGTTGATAACAAGATCATTGTGGCAAAAGATCCCGCTCCGAACGTCCGCAACAATCCTTTTCCAGACCATAAGGGTGGAGGTATCCACATGATCGAAATAGAAGATGATTGGGACCCTGAGGGATCAATCAGGTTGATCGCAGAATGTGATGATCCAAAGAAACCAGCAGTCGCTCTCAACCCGATCATAGTCCAGATTCAACCGTCTGACAATGCTAAGGTAAATATATCCATACCTCTTGATTTTGAAGCAGCGCCACCCGCAAAGACACCAGTACTAATTGAATTTGAGTTTGTGTCTCCGGAAAATGCACCTGCACAATTTGAGGTTGCAGTCTTGCCACCCAAGGCACATATTCCATTTGAAGTAAGGATAGCCGCACCAATTCCAGTGGCAATGTCGACCACGCTGCCCTTCTATACAAATGATATCCCTTGGGATTACACAGCTGAGGCGAGAAGGAAAGGCAAGATAAAGACTGAAGAAGTTGTTGCAGCGCAGGGTATGATAAGAACTGGCAGAGTCTATACCCCTGAACATCTGGCTGAATCAAGCAAGCAGGCTTCCAACCGGCCTCCCCTTATTGAGACAGGCCTAGATGACCTTTGGAAGAAAGTACAGGCTAAGGAGTATTTGGTCATCAAACAGCTGAACAAGACGCCAGCAAAAATATCCATCCTCTCTTTGCTACAGAATTTCGAGACGCACAGGAGTGCTTTGTTGAAGGTGTTGAACGAAGCGTATGTGCCGAATAACATCACTAGGGGAGAAATGGCCAATATGGTGGGCCAAGTGTTGGAAATCCACAAGATCACTTTCCATGAGGACGAGCTGCCTCTTGAAGGGATGGGCCATAACAAAGCTCTGCACACCACTTTGCAATGCGAAGATTATTTCATCACCAGAATCCTGATCGATGGAGGATCCAGTCTTAACATTTGTCCGTTGATAACACTCAAGAAATTGGGTAAAGGGCTGCATGAGATAAAGGATGGGGCAGTCAATGCGAAAGCTTTCAATGGATCTCAAATGTCCACCATTGGTGAGATAAGCCTATGCCTGCAAATGGGACCAACTTGGTTCGAGGTTGACTTCCAAGTGATAGATGTGCCAGCGTCCTACAACCTGTTATTAGGGCGACCCTGGATCCATGCTGCTGGGGCCGTAGCGTCAACATTACATCAGGAAGTGAAGTTCGAGTGGAACCACCTAGAGGTGATTATTCATGGCGATGGTAGCAACCCTATTTACAACAGCCAGACTATTCCGGTGATCGAAGGAAGAAGAAAGCTAGGTGGAGAAACTTACCACCACATTGAACGGTTCAATGCTATCGACAAGGACAAATGGTGGGATAGCAAAATCGAGAGTATACTAAACTGGAGTGGGTACAAGCCTGGCAAAGGGCTCGGCAAGAACCTCCAAGGAATCTCCAAACCTATCAAGATCAAAAGCCATGGCACAACTTTTGGTATGGGGTACGACTATACTTGGCAAGAGTATAACGACTGGTCGCCACCTTGGCACGGTCCTCACTACCCTTTGGAGCAGCCAATACCGCATCTGGAGCAGACCTTCCAACAGGACAAAATTATTTATGGATCAGACGAAGAAGAAGCACTTGCAGCAATGAGGAACTTGTTTCTGGAGGACAGTGATATGGACTGCTGTGTTATTCTCGATGAGGAGGGGGAGGGAGGCCCTTCCATACAGGCTGTGAGCAGAGGGACATACCTCAAGAATTGGACTATCAGGACAACCAAAGCCTGACGAGCCTCGGGGTAGCAAGGCTAAAACAAGCACTATCCATTGTTTTTCTCACAAAATGATTTTCTTTTTCGCATTTTAATTACTGCAACAAGATCTTCAAATGTTCAAAACAATTATTCAATTTATCAAAAGCATTTTCAATTTTTCTTATAAATCAATATTTATTGCTATCATTTTTCTCTCATTACTTTACCTATACATCACTACTATTACTTGTCTTGATGAACCGATGACTGTGACATGCAACGAGACAATGCAACAAATAGACATTGATTCAGAAGAAGATGACATACCTAACGAGATTGTCAAGGAAGTTGAAAACTTTGAGAATATACCTAAGTCCAACCTGGACGAGACTGAAGTTATCAACCTGGGAGATTCAGAAAACGTCAAGGAGACTTGCATCAGCATTCATTTGTCACCGTTAGGAAAGAAAGAATACATAGAGTTTCTGAAAGAGTATGAGGATATATTTGCATGGTCGTATGATGACATGGCTGGTCTAAGTACGTCTATTGTGGCTCACAAATTTCCAACCAATACAATGTGTCCGCCGGTAAAACAAAAGCTCAGAAAGTTCAAACCCGACATGAGTTTGAAAATCAAGGAAGAAGTTACCAAACAGATCAACGCCAAGGTTCTCAGGGTAGTTGAGTACCCGACGTGGTTAGCCAACATCGTACATGTGCCAAAGAAGGACGGGAAGGTCAGAGTCTGTGTCGACTACTGGGATCTCAACCGGGCCAGTCCAAAAGACGACTTCCCCTTACCAAATATACACATCCTGATTGACAATTGCGCCAAGAATGAGCTACAATCGTTCGTGGATTGCTTCGCTGGTTATCATCAAATATGGATGGATGAGGAAGATGTTGAGAAAACGGCTTTCATTATGCTGTGGGGGATGTACTGTTACAAGATGATTCCATTCAGTCTGAAGAACGCAGGGTCCACCTATATGAGGGCTATAACAACCATCTTCCATGACATGATTCACAAGGAGATCGAGGTATACGTGGATGATGTTATTATCAAGTCTAAGAAAGCCACTGACCACATAGAAGATTTGAGGAAGTTCTTCAATAGGTTGCGGAAATACAATCTGAAGCTGAACCCCGCGAAGTGTGCATTCGGGGTTCCTGCTGGGAAGTTGTTGGGGTTTATTGTGAGTTGCCGGGGAATAGAATTGGATCCGTCAAAGGTCAAGGACATTCAGGAACTACCGCCGCCAAGGAACAAGAAAAATGTGATGAGTTTCTTGGGGAGACTCAATTACATTAGTCGATTCATAGCACATTCTACAGTCATCTGTGAACCGATCTTCAAAATGTTGAAAAAGGACACTGCGACAAAATGGACCGATGATTGTCAAAGGGCTTTCGACAGAATTAAGGAATACCTGTCAACACCACCAGTCCTAGTACCGCCTGAGCCAGGTAGACCTTTGCTACTCTACATTGCAGTGTTAGAGGGAACCTTCGGCTGTGTTCTGGGGCAGCATGATGAAACGGGGAGAAAAGAGGTTCACGAAGTTTGCCGATGCATTGGCTACTTTGTCCTCAATGATCCAGCACCCGGAAGGAATTAAGGACAATATACGACAGTATCTTCGAATTCTTCGTGTTGGGCACCACGTGAAGGAATTAAGGAAGGAATTAAGGAAGAGGTTCACGAAGACAGAATTTCGGCATGTTCCTAGAATTCAAAATGAGTTCGCCGATGCATTGGCTACTTTGTCCTCAATGATCCAGCACCCGGAGAAGAACTTCATTGATCCTATTCCAGTAAAGATCCATAATCATCTGGCTTACTGTTCCCATGTCGAAGAGGAAGCAGACGGAAATCCTTGGTTTCATGACATCAAGGAGTATTTGGAAAAAGGAGATTACCCAAAGCTTGCGAATCCCACTCAGAAACGGACACTTCGAAGACTATCCAACAATTTCTTTCACAGCGGAGGAATCCTGTATAAGAGGACTCCCGATTTGGGATTATTAAGGTGTGTCGACGCAAAAGAAGCATCAAAACTACTAGAGGAAATTCATGTTGGGACCTGCAGTCCACATATGAACGTCTGGTTACTTTTGGATGACTATGGAAATGGACTGCATCCTGTATGTCCGGAAATTCCACCGCTGTCATATACACGCAGATATGATAAAGGTACCCCCAGACGAGATCAATGCGACAAGTCCACCCTGGCCGTTTTCCGCCTGGGGCATGGATGTTATTGGACCAATCGAGCATGCCGCCTCCAACGGGCACAAGTTCATTCTAGTAGCCATTGATTAGTTCACTAAATGGGTCGAAGTAGCCTCCTACAAAGCAGTTACTAAGAAAGTCGTTGCCGACTTTGTCTGCGACCGCATTGTTTGTCGGTTAGGAGTTCCAGAGTTAATCATCACCGATAATGGTTCCAATCTCAACAGTGACTTGATGAAGGCTATGTGTGAAACTTTCAAGATCAAACACAAGAATTCCACAGCTTACCGATCTTAGATGAATGGAGTTGTAGAGGCCGCAAACAAAAACATCAAGAAGATATTAAGGAAGATGATAGAAAGGCACAAGCAGTGGCACAGGAAGTTATCATTTGCCTTGTTGGGATATCGCACCACGGTCCGCACATCGACAGGGGCAACTCCCTATATGCTAGTTTATGGTACATAGGTTGTTATTCCTGTCGAAGTTGAGGTTCCTTCTCTAAGGATTATACAAGAAGCTGAGCTCAACGACGCAGAGTGGGTAAAGAACCATTATGAGCAGCTAGCCCTCATAGACGGAAAGAGAATGAATGTAGTCTGCCATGGTCAACTCTATCAGAATAGAATGTCCAGAGCCTTCAACAAGAAAGTCAAGCCGAGACAGTTCACACCAGAGCAGCTGGTACTAAAGAAGATCTTTCCACATTAAGATGAAGCCAAAGGGAAGTTCTCCCCCAAGTGGCAAGGTCCATACATGGTTCACCGAGTGCTGACAGGAGGAGCACTTATACTTGCATAAATAGACGGAGAAGTCTGGCCAAAACTAATCAATTCAGATGCAGTCAAGCGCTACTATGTGTAATCTTTATGCTTTTATCAATGTTGTATATTGAACTACGCCTGACCTGATTCCCGTTTAAGAGGGGATACGTAGGTAGCCCTATGGGTTCGGTCACAATCCAATAAGAATTTCATTTTTCCCCGCAATTGGAAACTGGGGCAGAATTTTGAGGAGGACCCTCAAAATTCTGAAGAAAGTCCAGCCGATCGCCGCACGAGCAACAGTTAGAAGCATTCACCCATCAAACTGGGGCGGAATTTTGAGGAGGACCCTCAAAATTCCGTAGCAGGAAAGGTTGCAATGTCTCGAACCATGTCACAGTCATCGTTTCATCTAAAACTATTTTAAATTATATGTTTATGTTATACTTTTACAACGTCATGCATACTTATTCTTGAAACAACTTGTTTAGCAAACGCTAGCCCAATGATACAGACAGTATCATCAGGTCAAGCTAAACGAGTCAAGCAAAGCCAGCGGGGATACGAACTAACCTTCCCCCTTTACAAAACTCACGATCTTTCTTTGGATGCAGGCACAAAGAACAAACACGAAGAGAAATCTCAAATTTCATCACAATTGCAAATGCCGAAGTTCGATGTCCACACAAAGGACGAACATATTCCAAATCGCAACTCTCGAAACCATCACACTTTGCCGGCATCTACTATTAATACCAACAATACTCCATAATCACTACGCCCGCAATAATCACAATGCTAAAGTCTACTATCAGCTAAGAAACTCTACTGTCATCTGTCATTTTATTTCTTGCATAAGGCTACCATTCGGCCTTCCGAGACTAAACGTTGTCTCCGTCTGCATTCACATCTCTGCATAAGGCTACCTTTTTGCCTTCCGAGACTAAACGATGTCTCCATCTGCCTTCCAACTTGCATAAGGCTACCATTCTGCCTTCCAACTTGCATAAGGCTGCCATGCTGCCTCTCGAGGTTAAGATCTACCTCCACCTGCATTGCATAAGGCTACCATTCTGCCTTCCGAGGTTAAGCTCTACCTCCATCTGCATCTGCATAAGGCTACCATTCTGCCTTCCGAGGTTAAGCTCTAACTCCATCTGCATCTGCATAAGGCTACTATTCTGCTTTCCGAGACTAAGCATTGTCTCCATCTACATCGCATAGGGCTACTATTCTGCCTTCCACCTACATAAGGATACCTTTCTGCCTTCCGAGACTAATCACTGTTTCCATCTGCATCTTTGCATAAGGCTACTTTTATGCCTTCTGACGCTAAGATCTGCCTCCAATTTACTTTTCGAGACTAACCGCTGTCTCAAGCACTATTTACTTCGCTTTCCTTTCGGGCTAATCTCTGCCCTTTCAATACGCAAGACTAAGCTCTATCTAGTCAACATCATACTATTGCATCTTCATGGGCTTAAATATCGCCAACTTATCCAAAGGCTTCATCGTTCGAAGGCACCATCTTCATGGCCCGAGAACACCATGTCATGGACTGAGGATCTCTTTTAGTCATTTGCATATCATTATTCAAAGGCGTCATGGTTCGGAGGCACCATCCTCATAACCCGAGAACGTCATTTCATGGCCTGCGAATCCTGCATCAAGCAATCCATGGCCCAGGACATCATGGTCTAAAGACGTCATCCTTAACCGTCCAAAGACAACATTCATAGTCCGACGGGAACTTGCACCGTGTTTAAATTATGTACAATATATGTTTGTATTGTTTATTTTGCAGGTAATGCGGCAAGCAACGATCACCCTTGCAGGAGCGGTCCCGTTCTAGTTCCCCTAACAATTCCCGTAAGCCGTTTATTCACCCAACCCCATACATTGCGTCCGTTCTTGTAAAGCTTCATCGGTATACTTCGATGATGACTCATGAACTACATACGGCCTGATTCCTGTAAAACCAAGGATATGTAGGCAACTCATAAACCAGGGTGCGTCCTAAACCTCTTCAAACCGCTTCGCTCGGTCAAAATTGGCCATCATGTCTTTACCCGACAATTCTTTCACCTTCCCGGGTAAAGAGGGGCAGCTAATGATACCCAATTTTTCCCCAAATTATTTTAAATTTTTTATATATACCTTCAAAATCACTTTTTATAATAACTAGTATTTTTCCATAATTGTTTATACTTTTATCAATTTCTTTTCTAATTTTATTCGGTACTTTACATCCAATAATTATTCATAAATTGCATTACAGATAATTTAAAAATATTTCCTAACTCAATATATCATTTTTAATCCCATTAGGATTCAACTATTTCACAAATTAGCCAATCTGGCATTATTTGGCTATAATTACAATAATTTTGCCATTATAGCCTAATTGTACATTTTATACTATTTTAATTCAATAATCCATCATTTTTTTATTTTTTAATACTAGTTAATTACCTTAATTTCATTTTATCTAATTATTGGCTATTTTTATTAATTATCTATCTATTTAATTGGGTATTTAATAATTAGCCCCTCCTATTTAAATTATAGCCTAAATTAACCTGGCCCCAACCCAATTAGGACCAGCCCAATACCCAATCCAAATAACCCAATAACCCAAGCCCAATCTCTAAGCCTACCCGACCCAATCCCCACTTTTGATCTGGACCGTTGATTAATTTTAATCAACGGACCAGATCCGTTCTTTCCTAATTAAGCCC
>ML273798.1:8336-30991 GCA_005239495.1 Nicotiana undulata | reverse complement strand
ACCGTCCTGCATCAACACCGCTCCCAAGCCAACTCTAGAAGCATCACAATAAACCGTATAAGAACCCTAACCAGTAGGCAACACTAATACCGGAGTTGTGGTCAATGCTGACTTGAACTTATGAAAGCTCTCCTCACATTCATCGTACCATCTGAATAGAACACTCTTCTGTGTCAATTTGGTCAGAGGTGAAGCAATAGAAGAAAATCCTTCCACAAAGCGACGTAGTAACCCGCTAGACCAAGGAAACTCCGAATCTCTGTAGCTGAAGACGGTCTAGGCAACCTTTGTACCGCCTCAATCTTCTTCGGATCAACCTGAATACCCTCACTAGACACCACGTGCCCCAAGAAAGCCACTGAACCAAGCCAAAACTCACACTTAGAGAATTTTGCATAAAGCTTCTCCTCCCTCAATCTCTGCAGCACGATTCTCAAATGTTGAGCATGCTCTTCTTGGCTACGAGAATAAACCAGGATGTCATCAATGAACACAATAACGAATGTATCAAGATAGGGTTGAAACACGATGTTCATCAATTGCATGAACGCTGCTGGGGCATTGGTCAACCCAAATGACATAACCAGAAACTCATAATGACCGTATCTGGTCCTGAAAGCCGTCTTCGGAATATCAGAATCCCGGATTTTAAACTGATGATACCCCGACCTCAAGTCGATCTTGGAGAATACCTTAGCTCCCTGAAGCTGATCGAATAAGTCATCAATACGAGCAACAGATAACGATTCTTCACTGTAACCTTATTCAATTGTCTATAGTCAATACACATGCACAACAAACCATCCTTCTTTTTCACAAACAACACTGGCGCACCCCAAGGCGATACACTAGGCCGAATGAACCCCTTATATAAGAGTTCTTGAAGCTGCACTTTTAATTCTTTCAACTCTACTAGTGTCATGCGGTAAGGTGGAATAGAGATAGGATGAGTATCTGGCACCAAGTCAATACCAAAATCAATATCACTGTCAGGTGGCATGCCTGGCAGGTCTGCAGGAAATACATCCAGAAAATCATGGACTACGGGAACAGAATCAACAGGCGGAGTCTCACTACTAACATCCCTCACAAACGCAAGATAAGATTCGCACCCTTTCTCAACCATACGCTGAGCCTTTAAGTAAGAAATCACTCTGCTAGGCACGTGCTCTATAGACCCCCTCCACTCAACTCTCGGAACTCCAGGCATAGCTAAGGTAATGGTCTTAGCGTGACAGTCAAGAATCGCATGACATGGGGATAACCAATCCATGCCTCGAAATCGACCATACTCAGTAACATCAAGTCCACTCGGGTCTCCAGACCCCCAATAGATATAAGACGCAACCGGTACACACGGTCCACAACTATAGTATCACCCACCGGAGTCGAAACATGAACAGAAGTAACTAGAGACTCACGGGGAATATTCAGAAAATGAGCAAAATAGGATGAGACATAAGAGTACGTGGAACCAGGGTCAAATAAAGCTAAAGCATCACTGTGACAAACTGAAATAGTACATGTAATCACTGCATCTGACGCCATAGCATCAGGCCTAGCCGTAAGTGCATAAATACGTGGCTGGCCTCCACCTACTCGACCTCCCCCTCTAGGGCGGCCTCTAGCTGCCTGACCACCACCCCTAGTGGCCTGGTTAGGTGGTGATATGACTGGGACTGAAGTCGAGGGCTGAACCCTCTACTAGGCTGAACTAATAGGACGACGGGGACACTGCCTCCACTCATGTCCGAACTCTCTACACTCATAACAATTACCTGGAGCTGGAGATGAAAACCGACGAAAACCCCTGCCACCATGATAACCACCAAACGAACCCTGATAAGATGATGCTCGGGCGGAGCTCTGAGCTGGAAGGGCACTAAAAGATGAACGTCCCTGATGAGCATTGCGAGGACCCTACTCCGACGATACACCACTGTACGCTGGGCAAACTCACTGTGGAGGTCTAAATGAACGACCTTTGATAGGCTGAAATTGCCCTCTGGAAGGGGCACCACTGAAATTACCTGATCCCCGAGGCCTCTTGACCTCTCTTTCCTCACGATCCTGCCTACGAATCGATCCCGAAGCTGATACGAGAGACCATCTACAAATCTCCTAATCCTCTCCCTGTCAATAGGGACAATCTCATAAGCATGTCTGGCTAACTCAGAAAACCTCATCTCGTACTGGGTGACTGATAATTCTCCCTGGCGCAGCTGCTCAAACTGCCTCCGTTGCTCCTCTATGTGGGCCTGAGGAACATATTTATCCAAAAAGATCATGGAGAATTGCTTCCAGGTGAGAGTTACTGAACCAACTGGCCTATGCCTTTCAAATGACTCCCACCAAGTAAAAGCAGCACCCACAAACTGAAATGTAACAAACAAGACCCCACTGGTCTCCAAAATACCCGCAGTACGTAGTATCCTCTGGCATTTATCAAGAAAACCTTGGGAATCCTCACCCTCTGTACCACTGAAAGTCAGAGGCTTAAGTCTGCTAAACCTCTCCAACCTACGCTGCTCGTCCTCAGGCGTAGCAGCGATCACAAAATCTTGAGCTGGAGAAACCGGATGAACTGGGGCTGCTCCTAGTGCCTGAATACCCCGTACAACCTGCTCAGGTGTCCGGGCAGCTGAAGTCTGATTGCCTCCCGCGGTCTGAGCTGTATTGGCAGTAGTGGACATAGAAACTGCCTGAGCTAAACTGGAATACACCGTCAATATCTGAGCCAAGGTCTCCTGAAGACCCGAAAAACAATAGGCACTGCCGGTGCCTGAGCCTGTCCCGCTGGAGCACCATCGACGGGAACCTGATCCTGTACGATAGGGGGATCCTGTGGTACTACCCCGGTTGTTGCCTGAGCTGGTCCCCTACCTCTACCACGGCCTCGACCCCTTGTGGGTCTGGCTGGTGTCTGGTCACCCTGATCGGTATTGCGTGTCCTCACCATCTGTGAGAGAATGAAACAACGTAAGTTTAGATTTCAATAATCAATAGATTGGCACGAAAGAGTTCAAGAAAATAGAGATGTTTCCTAAAAGTTCTGCAGCCTCTCGAAGATAAGTACAGACGTCTCCGTACCGATCCGCAAGACTCTACTAAACCTGCTCATGACCGTTGAGTCCTATGTTACCTAGTGCTCTGATACCAACTTGTCACGACCTCAAATCCTAACAGGTCGTGATGGCGCCTATCGTGGAACTAGGCTAGTCGACCATCACCTTACTACGCTTTTGTTTAATTATCACAATTCACAATTAAATAATAAGCATATAACCATAGCATAAATAATATAAATAAGTATTAGCGTCCCACTAGTAGCCTAACCAACCTCCCAAGAACTGGAGTCAATAGTCATGAGCATCTAAGAATAAATAAATCTAACTCTGCTAAAACTATAATATATGTCTCTGAATCAAATGCTAAGACTAAATAAGGAAGGGAAATGGAGAAGCTGTGGACGCTGGACAGCTACCTCGAAATCCCAAGAATGCTGCTATCGAACCTGCGTCAGCTACTGCTGCGAGCTAGTACCTGGATCCGTGCACATAGGCACAGGGAGTCTTTATGAGTATGCCAACTCAGTAGTAATGAAAATAAATTACAGTATGAGTAATATAAACACACAGAACATGTACACAATTTCACAAAAGCCAGTAAAACACCAAGTCACCATGTAGTATTCATCAAATAATAAGTTCGAAATCAGTTTTCAGAAATCCCTTGAAAACAAGTGCAACACCAGTATATCTCAATAAAATTCTCAGTAAAACCAGTGTGAAAACGAAGTAAATCATAGTTTGAAAACTCAGTAAAACCTTTCAAAAAACTGCCCCTCGGGCCATAATCATTTCTCGTAACAATATTTTTCAGTATCAGCCCATCAGGCAACCTCACAATCACTCTGCCCAGCAGGTAACCTCACAATCACTCTGCCCAGCAGGCAACCTCACAATCACTCTGCCCAGCAGGCAACCTCACAATCACTCTGCCCATCAGGCATCCTCACGATCACTCTGCCCATCATGCATCTCACATCACTCATCATAAGCCCCGCGGGCATCACTCAATCGGTACCGGCGCTCACTGAGGGTGTGTTACAGACTCCGGAGGGGCTCCTACAGCCCAAGCACAATAATAAGCCACAACATGGCATAATTCACACAGAATATAGGCCCGCAGCCTCACTCATATCATATCATCCTCACAATATAGGCCAGCATCCCCACTCAGTCAGACACTCTCAATTTTCCCTTCAAGCCATAATATACCGGGTTCTCGACCCAAAAACAGTGTTTCATTTTCAAGAAGTAGTGTCAAAGTACTCTGAGTGTCAAAAAAATTTCACAGAAAAGAGTGAGTGAAAAATCATAACATATCAGTGAGGAAGAAAGTAAAAAAACATCCCCCAAGGGGTAAACAAATCGGCACTAGGCCCCAAACATGGCTTACAGCCCCAAAACATATCATAATGTATAAATACTAATTAAGCAAAGGCTTAAAAATCGGTTTCGCAACTCAATAGTCGCCAAAATAGGAAACATGTTCCAAAGTTTCCACCTTTTTATTTCAAACCCGTGAAAGGGTACATAGTCCGGGGTTTTATACCCTCAGGACAGGATTTAAAGACATTACTTACCTCAAAACTAGCCCGAATTATTCCGCGATGCGCTTGCCTCTAGAATCAATCTCTGAAGGCTCCAAATCTATCAAGTTTAGATTTCTATCATCAATATGTGCTTAAGGAACAATTTCCAATCGGAAGATATCAAATTTACTCAAGAATCCGAAACCGGGCAAAACCCGACCCCCGGTCCCGCATCCCGAAACTCAGAATTTTTTACAGAAAAGTGTTCTTCATCTTCTCACGATTCCGTACATATAAAGAACACCAAAATCGGAGTTCGTTTGACCCCTCAAATCGACCCCTAAAGGTATCAAAATCTCATGCCCCAAAATCCTATTTTTCTACTGTTTTCATGAATTAAAGGCTGGGATTATGGTCTATAATCACCCATAAATGAATTTTAATAATCAAATTACTTACCTCTGTGCTACCCACTGATTTTCTCCTTCAAAATTCGTCCAAAAAGATTTCCTCCGCTCAACAATGGTGTAAAAGAGGGTTTAAGTCGCGGAGGGTTTAATTTAAATACTGCCCAGTTCTTTATTCATCGCGGTCACGGAAAAAGGCACGCCATCGCGAAGAATAAAATGGCTGCCTCAAAATTACTCTCCGCGATTGCAATAAAGCTCACGCGATCGAGGTTCAATAGAACCTCGACCTACGCGATCGCAGTCCGGCTCACGCGATCGCGAAGAACATTTGACCCCGCTCCCCACGCGCCCGGCTAACTCTGTGCGATCGCAGCTCAACCCACGCGATCGCACTGCCTTGGGCTCCTTCTACTCCGCGATCGCACCTCCCTTCGCGCGATCGCATAGAACAATCTGATCCTGTCCGTAATTAACTCTCTGCGATCGCACTACTTCACCCACGATCGCAGTGAACAAAATCACTGTGCACAAAAACCAGAAAACCAGCAGTTGTTCTAAGTCCAAATGAGTCCGTTAATCACCTGAAATCAATCTCGAGACCCTCGGGACCTCAACCAAACTTACCAACATATCCCATAACATCATTCAAACTTACTTGCACTCTCAAAACACCAAAACTAACATCAAAACACCAAATTCTCACCGGATTCAAGCCTAAGAACTTTGATATTTCTAAAATTCACCAATGATGCCGAAACTATCCAATTCAACTCCGTTTGACCTGAAATTTTGCAGACAAGTCCAAAATAACATTACGAACCTGTTCCAACTGTCAGAATTCCATTCCGACCCCGATAGCCTATTTTCCACTGCCAACCGGAATCGCCAGAAACTAATTTTCACCAATTCAAGCCTAATTCTACACCGGACATCACAAAATTATTCTGAATACACTCCTAAGTCCCAAATCACCTAACGAAGCTATCCGAGCCATAAAATTCGCATTCCGAGGTCGTTTACCAATAAGTCAACTCTTAGTTGACTTTTCTCATTTTAAGGCTATTTTTAAAGGCAAATTGACTGAACTCTCACTACAACCATTCGATTTCAAGTCTATCAACTCTAATACATCAAATACAGTATAACCAATCTATATCAAGTCAATAACAATAATTATAATGCAGGTTTCACGTAACAACAGACCGGGTCGTTACACATCCCTTCTGATACATTTGGCAAGCTCATTCTCACTCTGTTGAATCGGGCAAGGAAGTCCCTGAGTACCTCGCCAGGAGACTGTCTAACGGTGAATATATCATTCACTCTGGCCTTCGCCTTCTTAGACCAGCGTGGGAGGTTACAAACTTATCGGTCATTTCCTCGAACATTGTTATTGACCGTGATGGTAGCTGTGAATACCATGTTAAGGCTGCTCCCATTAGGGTTTCACCTAACTTCTTCAGCAATACTGAAGTTACATGTTCCTTTGAGAGGTCGTTGCCCTTCACAGCTCTGACGTAATGAATGATGTGATCTTCGGGATCTGTTGTGTCGTCATATATTCTCACATACGGTGGCATTTTTAAGGTCTTGGGTATGGCATGCGGGGGTGCCTCTTCGCTATACAGTTGTTCGACGAACCGGCCGATGTCCCGTTTAGGCAAGAGTTTTGGGGTGCCTGGTATCTTGTCGACGCTTTCTTGATGCTCCTTCATCTGGTCGCGGAGTGCTTTGTTCTCATTTTCCATTTCTTCCATCTTCTTCAGTATGGCTGCGAGTGCGTCATTTTCTTCATCGACATTAGTGTTAGTATTACCTGTTAGACGATGGGTGGGTTGCTCGTTAATGGCTGTTGTAGCATCCGCTTGCGCGGTGTTTTGACTTGCTCCTTGAGCGGGATTGTCAAGGAAGTTGCTTAGTATAATTGTCATCCATGCTTCCAGTAGCTTTTTCACCGTTAGTGGTGCTTCTTCGGCTGCGGACGTGGAAGCCCCCTTTCGCGCGCGACGGTTACACTTCCATGAGGGGGCGCTTGGCGTTACATTTTCCTCGCCTTCTCCATCAACCTCGTTGATGGTATTCATGAAGTTTGTAGTGACATCCACTATGGCTTTTAGCCTTTCTTCTCCTTTTCCTGCCATTGTTAGTTCATGCGAACAAAAAAAGATAACTATTGTGCGTGTTTTTTTAGATCTAGCATAAACTAATGATTTTAACTAGAACCTCCCCACAGATGGCGCCAAATTATTTAACCAAAGAAGTATTAACCTTTTCCTTAAACGAATTAATAAATAGGATAAGGGGTGAATCCTGGTTAAACTTAATGACTGCTACATCTTGAAGTTGGATAAGTAAATAATAAGATCGAACTAAACTCAGCAATATTGAATATAAGTTAATCGTGTACAATGATATCAATGAGTGTTCCAAAAGTGGTGTAGAATAAATGCATGCAATGGCAATAAATGTAATAAAGAGGAATATATCACCCAAATATTGAATGACTTGGATGAATCTTCTCCCTGTCAGCAACGTGAATAGTGTAAAATTTAAATGAACACAAGACTCTTGGATATTGTGAACGAAAAGGTGTATTAAAATCAAGGAATCAATAGAAAATACAAGTTTTGTATATTCTTTGTTGTCAACTTTACAAATGTGTTCTTCTCAGAAGGTTCAAGATCTCTTTTTGTTCTTTTTCTCTTCTTATTTACAGGGAACATTCTTTAGAAACCCTAAAAAAGTACAACCAAAATAATATTCCTTCTCCCTGCCCTAAACTCATTTTACCGTTGCTTTCTTATAATCTCTACTCGACCTCGACATTAGCTTTCCTGAGTGGGACTCTTCGTCACTAAATCGTGATAGGCTTAGACTTCGACCACGACCAATAAGACTATTAAGTCCAATCCAAATTTTGACCAATACAATTATATGCATGGATCGTAACTTACCATTTACTCCAGATTATAATCATAGTAATAAATTGTAGAATTGATGATATAACTATATTTTAGGTCGGTACATAAAACTTGAACCCAATTATCAAACCTTAAAAAGTGTAGGAAATGACTTATGATCATCTTTTGACTAAACATCTATTCTCTTTCTAGATGACGAACTCAAAAGACAAGAAGTGGACTTAACTAATGCAAAGTCGTCCAATTTCTGCATTCTAACATGTACAACTTTTATCATCATTAAGTTAAATTGACATGACCTAAGAAGTACTGGTTAAAGTACTAGTAACACCTATCGTAACATTAAATGTACATTGCTAATGTAAAAAGTTCTTACGCTATTTAAATTCATATAAAAATAAATAATTAACCTTTATAAACAAAATAGCTTAGATTCCTTTTTTTATCAACTTGACGAAAGAATTCCTTTGGCCGGAAAGAACAAGACATATTATTGAATTAAAAAAACTAAAATGGTTCAGCGCATGCCAGCAGAGGCGGATTCAGGATTTAAAATTTATGCGTTGCGCTCGCAATCTCAAATTAATACATCATAATCACTGGGTTCACAATTAAATATTTATAGATGTTTAGTAAAAAATTTAATAAAAATATAGGGTCTGCGCAAAAGTTATTGATTTCCCCGAAACCCATACACTATACTCTAGATACGCCTCTGCATGCCGAAACTAATTCCGAAATGCTATCAATTCCCAAATAATTTTGGGATTGTTACAGAAATACATCAAGTAAGAAAGCATAACTAGGAGGGTAATCTTAATACCCAGCACAATGTTTAATTAAATACTAATGAACGTGACTATAAGCAGGGCAGATATAGCTTTTGGGCTACCGATTCTACTAAATTCATAATTTTCGACTCAAAGTATTACTTTATATGTAAAAATCTACTAAATCTCAACAAATATCTGAACCCACATTTTAATACTCTAATAAAATTAATGCTGAAAATTTCGAAAACTATACCCATATAAATCATGGATATGCGCCTCTGACCATAGTTAGCTTGTACTCTCAAGTCAAGTGGTAAGACAATTCACAACGCAATCGATATATTGATGGGTTAGGAATATTGGTGAAGTTACTGTCTGATATCGTATATTCGTATTCCATAATAAACAGATTTCTTCAGTGACCCATAAAGTCTATAGTCAGTTGAGACTTTGTTGTCAATGGTTAGGCGCAGACGAGAGACCATATAGTGTCACTGCTCGTAAAAATGAGGCTCGTTGGACTTCTAAAAATCTAATATTGCTGATATTTTTGAAAGTAGGATTTTAATCTGAATTTCCTTTGGAAATCCATAGCTTTTTGGTGAAACTAAAGGACCAAATACACCGCCCTATACTTGTTACGTTCATCATCTTTTTATTGATACTTTTATCCATCAAAATTTAAGCCGATAAAAAGAAATTATTTAAAATAAAGTATTCAAGTCTCAATTCATTGACTAAAAACTCCTTCCTCATCAAATATTTTCCCATATTTATTGGTGATTGCCACGGTCAAAATCGTTTTGGCAATAGAATTTGGAAATATTCGTGATGTTATTTCCACACACTATCATAAAGTCGATCTTGTCTAATTTCAAGTTGGTTTTGACAGAGTCAAATGAAATAAAAGTTGATAAAGGGGGGAGTAACAGACATGTACGTACTATTGTTTGTTTGACGTTAACATATTGTTTAACGGACTCACAATTTTCCTTTTTATTTTTCATAAATAAAACGATTAATAGTTTAGGGCCCTCTTGCTCCTCCTTTGGCTGCTTGCATTTTAGGAGACGACCTCTTCAGTCGTGCATAGTTCACATCGTAGTTTTTGCGTTGAACTCACGTTATGGTTATAGAGACAATTCGACTATTTCCTACAACACCCCCCTCTTGAACACGTTCTCTTTATTTTCCCGTTAAATTTTTTTAGAGATGTGTCAGTGTTCGTGACATGCATGGAGTAGTTTTCTACTTTTTATGAGTAAATTATTGTAGATTTAAGTTATATGCTAACAGGATGTGACTTACTATAGATTATTAGTCAAAATAGTAAATTGTAGAATTAATGATATAACTATATTTTAGGTCAGTATATAAAATTTAAATCCAATTATTAAACCTTAAAAAATGTACGAAATGCTGGTTTATGATCATCTTTTGACAAAACATCTATTCTAGCTGACGAACTCAAAAGGCAAGACGATGACGAGAGACCATATACTGTCACTACCCGTAATAATGAGGCTCGTTGGACTTCTAAAAATCTAATATTCATGATATTTTTGAAAGTAGGATTTAATCTGAATTTCCTTTGGAAATCTATAGTTGTTTGGTGAAACTAGGGACTTATATATGCTCGACACTTGTTACGTAGCAATAACTAATTGACTAACAATTGCTGCCTTGTCATATTTTACCTATACTTGAATGGTGATTCCAAAACTACGGTCAAAATCTTTTTTGCAATAGAATTTGGAAATTATTCGTGAGGTTATTTCCACACACTATCATAGTCTTGTCTAATTTCAAGTTGGCCTTGACAGAGTCAAATGAATTAAAAGTTGATATAGGAGGACCAAAAGACACGCACGTACTTTTATTTGAAAAAATTCGCGGTAAAGGGTGTGTTTGATAGGGAGAAAAATATTTTTTAAATTTTTCATATTTGATTGCTTAAATATTTTGGAAAATATTTTTCTCGTGATCTCATTTTATTCCAATTGAAGTAAATGTTTTCCCTATCAAAAGAAGGAAGAATATTTTTCAAAACTCATTTTCAGCCTTCCGATCCCTACCTTATTCCCCATCCCAACCAACCCACCTCACACACCCCTCCCCCCACACTTGCCCACTCCCACCCTCATCCCTCACCTACCCACCCCCAACCTCACCCCCACCCCCACCCACCTTTTTTAATGTTTAAACTATATTGCTTAGGCCTCCGGTTGATAAACTTGAAAACACAAAACTAAAGTTACTACCACGACCGCGAGAGAAAACACTAAAATTCACAAGTAATTTGTTTCTACTATTAGGTTTACTTTATAATTTATGATGTTGTAAGTATTTAAATTTTATTGGATTTAAATCGTAAAATAATTTGGACCACATTAAAATCAAGACACTAGTCCAAACAAATATCGTGACTAGTAAATTGGGTTAATTATTTAAGTCCAAAATATATGTGATGGCTAGTACATTTAATTGTATTACAACTTAAATGATAAGCCCACTTCATTAGCCCAAGGTCCAAATGGCTATTAGCCATCTTAAAGCCCAGGTTCATGCCACGTGTCAGGTGATGTGGCAATCCAAGTCAAAAGAACAAGCCAATAAAATCAAGACACATGCCAAGTGACGTGGCAATCCAAGACAAATAAATGAGCCAATGAAATCATGACATGTGTCAAGTGATGTGGCAATCCAAGACAAATAAATGAGCCAATTAGATCATGCCAAGTGTCTGGATGGTATTGGTTAGTTCAAACGGACCAATCAAATCGCAGAGCCACACCACTCCTTACAACTATAAATAGAGGTCTTCATAAAGCTAGAAGACACCAGAAGTTATAACAAGAAGCAAGCAGAGAGCTCGTGGATCAAACACCGCAGATTTCTCTACAAGCTACAAGTTCAAGTTCAAGTCAAGATCAAGAACGAAGGCAAATCAAATACCAAGGCATTCGAGATCAAGTTACTTGTTCGTGATAAAATCCAAATCCAAGTTCAAGAAGGAGATTCAAGACCAAGTTTTACAAGCCCTTGAATCAAAATCAAAATCAAGTTCATCAAGATAGTATACATTCTTGAAGAATCAAAGGAATACCATAAAGATTGTAACACTTTTATTTATTGAAATCAAATACTACATTTGTTGCGCAATTTTCCGGTCTTGATTATTTATTTTTCTCGACTCGAAAATTTGTTGTTACAAATTTCTGGCATGCCTAGTGGGACCATCTCTACCTCTCATCTCTTCAAATTACCAAATTTAAGGAATACGGAAATGGCTCCTAAGAAGATCAACTTCAAGCTCACTACTGCTAAGGCTACAGATTCCAAGTTTTCCTCTGATGTCGAAAACTTGTTGGATGCTACTATGAAAAGCGTAGGACCTATCACTAGGAACAAGGCAAATTTGCTGGAACAACAAGCAGTTCAAATGTCGTCTGCATCAGTCCCTATATTTGATTTTCGATCCTCAAAGTGGGCAAGATCATTTCCAACTGAATTGGAAGAAGGAGAGAACATTGCTGAGATCGTTGAGAAGACATTGGCTCTACTTAGCCCATCTAGATCTAAGAATCTCATCACACAGGATGATGATGATGATGTATTGATCACTGGATCTGCTCCAAGCACTCCACGTGAGTTGTTCCACTCAGAGTATGCTATAAGAGAAAATCCATGATTTGCTCCTCCATCCACAACGGTTATCCAAGCAATGGTGACTAACACTTCAACTGTTGAAGAACAACTCACAAATTTAACAAAGGCAATTGAAGGGTTGACAAAGCATATGCAAGATCAAGATAATCAAATTGTCAAGTTGACAGATAGAGTTGGAAGCATGATGGAGGGAGATTCAAGTCATGCACCTGGAAAGCTCCCTATGATGCAAGATAAAGGAGATTCATCTGCAAGGCAGACAACGACTCCTAAAGAATTTCAGACTTCGCCTGATGGGGTTATTCACATTGACCAGTTGAAAGACTTTATTATAGGAACCATCAAAGATAAGTATGATGTTGCTGCCAAGTCTTTTCTCGCATATGCAAAGCCATACACTACGAGAATTGATAGTTTGAAGATGGCTGCAGGTTATCAACCCCCAAAATTTCAACAATATGAAGGAAAAGGAAATCTGAAGCAACACATTGCCCGCTTCGTTGAAACTTGTAATAACGCTGGAACCTATGGAGATTATCTTGTCAAGCAATTTGTCTGTTCCTTAAAAGGAAATGCTTTTGATTGGTACATTGATCTCGAGGCTGGTTTCATCGATAGTTGGGAGCAACTTGAACATGAATTTCTCAACCTCTTCTATAGCACAAGGCGAACCGTAAGCATAGTTGAACTCACAAACACACGTTAGTGGAAGGATGAACCAGTTGTTGATTTCATCAATCAATGGAGGAATGCAAGCCTCAACTACAAAGACAGACTTAGTGAAGCTTCTGGAATAGAAATGTGTATCCAAGGAATGCATTGGGGACTTCGCTACATTCTGCAGGGTATCAAGCCTAAGTCTTTTGAAGAATTGGCTACACGTGCTCATGATATGGAGTTAAGTATGCCTTCTAGTTGAAATCAAGGGCCATCAGTTTATGAACCTCGCAAACTGAAGGATAAACAAGAAACAAAGAAAGTAGGCAAGTTTTTTCCAAATTCTGAGAGTAAGGAATCAATGAATGTCAATGCCTCACCATTAAAGGCCACTACGAAAATGAGTAAGAAGAAAAGTGTGAAGACAACGTCCTTACAGGATAAAGTTGGCCAAAAATTAACTCTGAAGGAAATGCAAGCGAAAGAATATCCATTCTTGGACTCTGATATTCCAGCAATTTTTGAGGAACTCCTTGAGTTGAAACTCATTGACTTACCTGAAATGAAGCGGCCAGACGAAGCTAGAAGGACCAATCATCCAAATTATTGCAAGTACCATCGGTTGATTGGCCACCCTATTGAAAAGTGTTTTATCTTTAAGGAGAAAGTCATGGACTTGGCCGCTGAAGGAAAAATCTTGCTAGAGGATGAGAAGGAAAGTTCGAATCAAGTCTCTGTCATTTTTTGTTCACATGATCCCGTTGTCCTTTGCAATTTTGTCGAAGTACATGAATGTGATGGCGTCCAAATCGCATCACCACCAAATATGATTAAATTTGGTGACTTTGAACCCATCGATGTGAGCAAAACAGTGTTTCTCCCTATAGTAAGTGAAGTAATAGTGGAGGAAAGATCTCAAAAGAAAAGTGAATCATGTGATGGTCAAAATGATGATAAAGGTTGGACTCTTGTGACTCAGCGGAGATGCTGCAAGACAAATTCACAAAGGGAATCAAATAAGCAATTGACTAGGGGGAAATGGTGAAAAGACCCGGGAAGAAAATGATAAATAAGAATTGGAAGAAAACGAAAATGGAGGAGAATCGCTATCAAAAGCTATGTCGTCCAGTGACATTGGATGAATTCCTACCAAGTTGGTTACGCATGCAAGCTTCCTGTGAAGATATCAAGGCCTCATGTTGTAAGGTAGAGGAAGAAGAGACAAAGAAGGAATAGGCATCATTGTTGCCACCTCCCTTGTCAAAAACTCACTGAGCATCTCTCTGAAGAAGTGGACACTTGTGATGCAAAGATCATATTTACTGATGATGATCTTTTGCGTGGTGAAACACCCCATAATCGCCTGTTATTTATGGTTGGATTTGTGCGTGAGCAGAGAATAAGTAGAATTTTAATTGATGATTGATCTGGCGTCAATATTCTCCCAATTCGTACTGTCAAAAGCTTGGCATACCGATGGATGAACAACGTGAAAGTCGTTTGATGATTCAAGGGTTCAATCAAAGGGGCAAAGAGCTATATGGGCTATCAAATTGGAAATAAATATGGGAGATTTGCATTCGAGTGCATGGGTGCATGTGATCGATGCAAAGACCTCATATAATATCTTGTTATGAAGGCCATGGATACACGAGAACAAAGTGGTCTCGTCCACCTACCATCAATGCTTGAAGTACTGCGATCGCGAAGGCCAACTGGCCAGACCTATGCGATCGCGACAGAAGCCCTGCGATCGCGAAGAGAAACTGTGCCCGGCCCTGACTTGACACTATGCGATCGCGAGGATGGGGCTGCGATCGTGAAGGCATGGAGTCCAGCCTTCTGCGATCGCGAAGACTAGGATGCGATCGCGAAGGCCAAGGGCCCAACCTTCCGCGATCGCGAAGAGGAAGCTACGATCGCAAAGAACAATCAACAGCCCAGCCAAATTCCTTCTCCGCGATCGCGACCCACCTTTTGCGATCGCGAAGAAGGAAACCAGACAGCAAAAATCTGGTTTTTCCAACTTAGCTCTCGGGGGTCCAAAACTCACCCGAGCCCCTCGGGACCCCGTCCAAAAGAACCGGCAAGTCTGTATTCATGATACGGACTCGCTCGAACTTCTGGAACATGAAAAATAACAACGAAACTCATAATTCAACCCAAAAACCAAATTGAATCAAACTTAAGAACTTAAGATTCTAGAATTCACTTCAATGCACCGAACAGGCCTATACTACTCGGAATGACCTCAGATTTTGCAGACAAGTCATAAATGACCATACAGAACTATTCCATGTCCCGAAATTCCATTCGGACCTCAATAGCATAAAATCACGTTCCAAATCAAATTTCAAACATAAGAAAATCCTAATTTCCATTTCAGGCGCCGAAATGCTCCTGGGTCATCGAAAACCCGAGACGAACATACGCCCAAGTCCGAAATCATCATACGGAGCTACTGGAGCTGTCAGAACTCGATTCTTAGGTCGTTTGATCAAAATGCTAACCGAAGTCAAACTTGGCGAAATAGGCCAACCTTAAAGAACCAGGTGTTCCTAAATCACTCAAACCATTCCCGAATCCCGAACCACCCGTCCCCGCAAGTCATAAAGCACGAACAACCGCTATGGAAGGTTTCATTTAAGGGAACGGGATCCCAATACGCAAAACGACCGGTCAGGTCGTTACAGTCTGGATGGTATTGGTAAGTTCAAACGGACCAATCAAATCGCAGAGCCACACCACTCCTTGCAACTATAAATAGAGGTCTTTAAAGCTAAAAGACACCAAAAGTTATAACAAGAAGCAAGCAGAGAGCTCGTGGATCAAACACCGCAGATTTCTCTACAAGCTACAAGTTCAAGCACTCAAGCTACAAGTTCAAGTTCAAGTCAAGATCAAGAACGAAGGCAAATCAAATACCAAGGCGTTCGAGATCAAGTTACTTGTTCATGATAAAATCCAAATCCAAGTTCAAGAAGGAGATTCAAGACCAAGCTTTACAAGCCCTTGAATCAAAATCAAAATCAAGTTCATCAAGATAATATACATTCTTGAAGAATCAGAGGAATAGCATAGAGATTGTAACACATTTATTTATTGAAATCAAATACTACATTTGTTACGCAATTTTTCGGTCTTGATTATTTATTTTTCTCGGCTCGAAAATTTGTTGTTACAGATGTATTAAAAAGTATTTCTTTCATTTTAACAAATGCGTATTTTCTTTTCATGTAGTAAAAATATTTTTCTTTTCATTTCAACAAAATGAGTGCTATATTTTATATTATAAAAAGAGTATTTTCTTTTCAAACAAAAAAAGAATATTTTTTTAATTATGGAGGAAAAATATCAATAGAGTAAAGATTTTTTGCATTGACAATACATCAGTTGTTATTATTATTATTATCATATCAATCAATGCTTAATTTTATTTGTAACTATTTTAAAATTAATTAGGGGAAGCACAACTGAATCAACAAGTAAAATTAGTGTGATTATGTAAATATTTTTTATAGTATCGAAAATGTTTTCTAACATAAAGTTTTGTTCTTCTGCTTTCTGTCTTTTGGGTTATCTCTTGCAAAAGACAGATGTATTAAGATAATACTTCGGTCCTTATTAGAACTCTACACAAATTCAGGAAAGAACAATAATTCTAAATTAAAGGAAGTTTTTTCCTTCGGTCTACTTTTTGATTTTTTTGGTTTTTTTTTTGTCCACAATATTTATTTTCTTAGATATCTCGACGGAATTAACTTGTTTTTTTTTTCAAAGTTGCCCTTGAAGTAAAGAGATTAGGAGTATTTGTTGTATTTCTAATGAATAAATTAAGGTTAATATGGTCAATTTTCTTGTTTATTAATACAAAAAGATGAATTCCTTAATATGTGCGAAAACAGCCAAAACAAAAATAATTAAAGTTGACCGAAATGAGTAATTACGAGAAATGAGCGTAAACATACAAGAAGGGATACCAAAGGAAGATTTGCGAGTAATTGTGTATATAAATCAAAGGTAAAATCTTAAAATAGCCAAACGTAAAATAGACTTTGTCAACATTTCTCAGACCTTTGGCCTTTGCTTTTTCGAGAACTTATGGGAAGGAGCAACTTGCAGCCAACAAGAACAACTGTAAGAATGTTCCATTGTTAATACAGGCAGATAAATATAACAGAATAAATTGAGGCTCGAGAGTAAATATGAGGGAAATAAAAGATAATTAATTACGCACTGAAAAGGGGGCAAACTGGAGAGAGATTACAATATTACCGTAGAAATAAGATTGACTCGTCAAAAAAAATTAGAGATCAAAAATCAAATATAATATGCTAGTGATTCCACGTAAATCATCAGGCATTTTAATCTACGTGTGGGATATCTTAAAACAAAGAAGAAAGGAAACGAGAAAACAATATGGTCACTTAGATTGAACCGTCAAATATAAAAATAAATGTTGAAACTGTAGGGCCCAACCGGGTTCGAACCGGTGACCTCTTGATCTGCAGTCAAATGCTCTACCACTGAGCTATGGACCCTGAGCGGAATGGATGCTTTAGAAATATTTGATATTGTGCGCCTCCTCTTGTCAAACTTTGATGCCGAAACGTTTAGGGGAATGTGGACACCGCAACAAGCTCGAATACTCATATTATCTTAGGATTTAAGTATATGCTAGAATGGTCGGCATGTACTGATAGTAAATTCGGCAACTTAGTTCCAACAGATATGTCTTCTCAACAAAAGTTTGTTGCCAGCCCTAAGATAACAAAACTCATGCATCTTCATTGACTAGTAAATAGGGAAATTTTTGTTCCTATGTCATATAAGAAACTATATTACTAAATATGTTCATAGTTTTCATATTACCCGCCATGCTAAAAGTATTTTTATAATATATAGACAATTCATTAAAACAGAATAATTGTAGCTGTAGGATTCCTTATTTAGGCGCGTGAATATTGGGGAATTAAAGATTCTTCCAGATATTTTCAAACGCAATTCACGCCGTATTCATTATCGACTGCTTCTATTCAAATTTTACGATCTCTGTTTTTGCGATACACTCTGTTTCTACATTTTTTCTGATTTTGCAAATCAAACCCGACCAAATCTTCTATAATTCTTCAGCAATAAACGCAATTATGTCGATCCCAATTATGCTACAACTGAATAGGAATTGGGATAGCTATGGAAGATATAAAGAATTTCAGGTCGATGGAATTGTAGTCGATGAAGATGCGAGTTATAGTCTATTGATTTCTACATTAGCACAACAATTAATGATCGATACATCCGAAAAAATTATAGAAATCAAATACATTGTCAACGAACATTTTCCTCCAATGCAAATTAGGAACGATATGGGTGTTAGTGTACACATGGAGACGAAAAAGGAAAACAAAAACTTAGGATCATATCCTCTATGTACCAGTTCGCGATTTCAATATGGAATTGAGTTTCACCAATGAAAAACACAGTTGTCGGTCTGTGCTGTTACTTTTTAAATCAAATTCTGGTTGTACATCACTTCCCTACGATTCATCTACAATTTATCTATATATAAACTACATGGCAAAGTCTATATATATATATATATAGATTTTTCACAATATCTACATAATTTCTATATTTATTCTACAATAAAACTACATTTCATATAACTTCAATATGAAATACAGAATTCCAATCGTTCTACAAATTAACTACAAAATTTCTACAAAACTATCCATAACAGTATTTATCTTTATTTTCTTGCAGGTTCATCAGGAACACTAAAGTTAATTGATATGCCAACATCTCCCGTTATAGAGGGATATGAAAGTATAATAATAACATAAAGTACACCAAGTGTTATTGAAGTAGGACAAGTATACCAAGGCAAGCAAACAATCGCAACTGCAACGAAGCACTATTCTGTCATGCACAAGTTCCAATTCAAGGTGAAAAGATCTAGGGCTAGAAGGTATGAACATATGAATGGTCAAATATCAATTTTTTTTATTTTTGTAGTTTATTTGTAATTTGTTACTTCTTCAGTTTTTTCTAGTGATAATGTTTATCAGTATTGTATATAGATTGTAGTTATTTTGTATATAAACTGTAGAGTGTGATGTATTATAGTAAAACAGTCTTTTTTTTTTTAAATCTACATTTTAAAACAGTGTTTAATTGTATTTATTTTGTAGTTACTGGCTGATATGTGTTGGTGAAAATTGTACATGGCACTTCAAGGTAACTAGCATAAATGATTCTGCAATGTTTAAGGTCACAACATTCAACAACCAGCACACATGCTCTTTGATGGACAATACATTCATACAACGCAAACCTACTGCCATTGTAGTTGGTAGCATGGTTATTCCAAAATATTCTGATCCTAAGACAATTTACACACCAAAAGACATACAAACTGATATGTTATCTGAACACGGCGTGAACCTAAGCTACATGCAAGCTTACAGAGCAAAGGAAAAGGCTTTAGAGTTTTTGAGAGGTCATCCTGCTGACTCCTACAACAAATTGCCAAGTTATTTTTATATACAGGAGAAGACTTATCCCGGATCTGTAGTTAAATTCAAGAAGACCGCAGATGACTGCTTCTTATATGCATTTGTTGCGATTTGTACGTCAATCAGTGGTTGGAAATATTGTAGGCCAGTAGTAGTTGATGGGACCTTCTTAAAGTCAGCATACAGGGGAATAATGCTAACAGCTAGTACAATGGATGCAACAGGTAAAAATATAAAAAATTTGTAGATATATTGTAGATATATTGTAGCTTGACTGTTTTGTGTATATAAGTTGTAGATATATTATAGTTTGTATGTATATCTATCTCTATGCATTTTTCAAGTTGCTAGTTAATTATTTTTTGACACATAATGTAGGTACCATATTACCATATTACCATTAGCATATGTTGTTGTTGATTCAGAAAATGACGCATTGTTTAAGTGATTTTTTGGGCAATTCAAACATGCATATGGTGAAAAACCAAATATGCGTGTTGTTTCATAGCAGAATGAGAGTATCATGAAGGTAACATCCATTGTTTATCCCGACATGCCACATTATTCTTGCATGTGGCATATTTGGATAAATATAAGGGAAAAGTTCAAGAAGGGTCATCTAAAGTTAAGCGAATTGTACTTTGCAACGACACGATTATACACTCTTGATGAATTTAATGAAAGGATGTCAAAGATTGAAGAGATAGACCCGCGTATTAAATCATACTTATATGATATTGGCTATCATAGATGGTCACGAGTACATGCTACGGTGAATAAAACTTGGACTATGACATCAAACATTGCAGAGTCGTTGAATGCTGTAACAAAAGATGCAAGAGATTTGCCAATAGTAGAACTATTAGAGTATATGAGGACTCTTCTTGAACGGTGGACTAATGAAAAGTTATTAAAAGCAAAGGGTACCTTCACATACCTTGGGACAAAATTCAACAAAGAATTAGAGAACAACATAACATCGTTGCAGAAGCTTAGGGTAAGATCTGTTTATTTATTCTATAAAAATAAAATATTAAAATTAAATGTATCCAGTTTGTAGATAATTTGTAGATATTTGTAGATATTTTGTAGTTAATTTGTACATAATCTGTATTCTGATTGTAGATGCTTTATTTTCTGTTTGTAATGTAATTCTAGGTGAGGGCTTCAACAGATCATATTCATATTGTGATAGATGGTGTGAAGCGGTACATTGTTTGTCTTGAAAACAAGAGATGTAGCTTTGGGCAATTCCAGCTTGATGAACTTCCTTGTGCGCATGCTTTGGCTGCTTTAAGGCACAGGAATGAGTCTTATGAAAACTATTGCTCGCCGTTTTACACAAAGGAAAGCCTATTGCGTACTTATGAAATACCAGTAAATCCCCTGCCTGATGAAAGCAAATGGAATGTGCCACAACATATATCTCAAGAAGTAGTAAATCCACCTACAGGATGAAAAAGGCAGCCAGGAAGACCTCAAAAAGAAAGATACAAAACATATGATGAAATAAATTCAAAGAAGTACAAGATTTCATGTGGCATTTGCGGAGGAGAAGGGCATAATAAAAGATCTTGCAAGAATGCACCCAAAAAGAAATAAAATTTTATGTAGTTAACAGAAATTTTCATAAAAATTGTTTGAGATCAGGATAACAATATTTGATGTGTAATTGTTGAGGTTTTTTAAGATCTTAATGTAGTTAGTTTGGATTTTTTTTTTGTTAAAATATTTTTCTGTATTGAGTTAATACTTTCATTGATTGATTTGTTTATGAATGGTTTCTATATATATATATAATCTACAATATTTTTACTATCTTAGCATCCTTTACATACTTGTTTATGATTTTTTTATAATTTATCTACAATAAAACTACAAAAAAAAATACAATAACTGGAACTGACAGAATAACTAGATTATAAATCAGTTGAAAATGAGTTATATACTAAAATAATGTAGATAACGTACTGTGTACATTCAACAAATGAAAAAATAAAATCAACAAAACATATTGTTAATTATTTTCTACAAATTATCTACAAAAAAACTACAATATCTGGAGCTGACATAATAACTAGATTATAATTCAGTTGGAAAGGAGTTATATGCTAAAATAATGTAGATCATGTACTGTTTACATTCAACAAATTGAATATAAAAATAACAAAATGGATTGTTATTGTTTTTACACTTTATCTACATAAACACAACAAAGTAACTACATATTTTTGAGTTGACAGAATAACTACATAAAAATTCAGCTGGAAAGGATTTATATAGTAAATTAATGAAGATTATTTTTGAGTTGACAGAATAACTACATAAAAATTCAGCTGGAAAGGATTTATATAGTAAATTAATGAAGATTATTTTTGAGTTGACAGAATAACTACATAAAAATTCAGCTGGAAAGGATTTATATAGTAAATTAATGAAGATTATTTTTGAGTTGACAGAATAACTACATAAAAATTCAGCTGGAAAGGATTTATATAGTAAATTAATGAAGATCAAGTACTGTTTACATTCAAGAAGTGAATATAAAACCAACAGAATGTTTCCATTTGAACTACTATACTGGATAATAAAAAAAACAAAGGCTACTATAATTGTAGCACAAGTCTGCTACAATTAAAATACAATAATATTGTTCATAAACTTGTCTACCATCTTTCTTCTAAACTAGCATCAACTAAATAATTTTACTACATGTTTCATACAAAATATTACAACTACTTCTTCTTCCTCTGGACTCGTGTTTTCTCATTCACAGCCGGTGCACCTTTTCTCTTTGCCAATCTACCTGTCACCTCACTTTCACTAATTGCCCCATACGCCTGCTTCTTTCTAGCATAGTCCCACAGTAGCGCTTCATAGCGTCTACGATGTTGGTCAATATCTTTGAAGAATAAGCTTCAATTTTGACTGATTGTAGAAGAAAAAACTTAATATTGGACGTTAATGGTGGGGGTTACATATGTTTCTCTGATTTTAGTAGAGGAAATAATGGGAGAGTGATACTGAAATCGTGGGCGTGGGGTGGTACGTGGGTGAGGGTGTGGGTTTGGGAGAGAGAAATGGGGGGGGGGGGGGGGGGGGAATTTGGGGAA
>ML273797.1:0-36192 GCA_005239495.1 Nicotiana undulata | reverse complement strand
TGAACAATTGAGAATAAAGATAAAACATTTCGGATAATGAGAAATAAAACAATGATATAACTACGAACAACTTACAAAGAAAGATTATGTTTAAGACCATTTACATGATTTTGATTACATGTCCTTACTTGGCGTATTTTTCTCACATGATTTATTGCTCAGCATGTACCTTATGTATTTATTTATGTACTGGACCTTTAGTGAGTATGTATTCTACCTCTCGTCACTACTCCTTACGGAGTTTGGGCGGGATACTCACTGGGTACATATGTGATTATATGTATTCATGCTGCACTTTCTTTCTTTTCTGCACTTGACTGTGCAGGTATTGAGGCCAGTCCGTCTGGTCGTCCGCTTGCTGATAGGTACTGATCGCGGCGTCGCTCCACACGGTGAGCTGTCTTCTTGGCGTTCTCCTGACAGCACCTCTGGAGCCTTCTAGTTTCATTTTGCTCAGTCTTTTGTTCCAGACTGCGGCTTGTATATTTTGTACATGTATTTCTGTTGTTGTATCTATGTAGCCGCCCGTTGACATTGTGACATTAGTCCTGGCACACACTTTTAGTAGTTATGTTGGTAATTTGGGGTTGTATATATTGGGCCTAGCTGTGGCTCAGCTTATTTTTCGGCCTCACCCCATATTGTTATTGTATTCTGCATTATTATTGTTATTGTTGTTCGTTGGCTTGCCTAACCTCGCCGTTAGGCGCCATCACGACCTGGACCGATCTTGGGTCGTGACACCTTGGTTCCACGACATCACAGAATACTTGACAAAAGGAGAATAGCCGGAGCATGCAAATCATACTCAGAAATGCACACTTAAGAGACTATCAAACAATTTCTTCCACAGCGGAGTGTAACGACCCGGTCGGTCATTTCATAGAATTTGCATTATTATTGTTGTTATTTCCTTGTCATAGGTTGGTTATGCTGTTTATGATGTGTTAGAGTCGGTTGGCTCGAGTTCAGAATGGCTGTAGTGAGAATTGAGACATTTAGTCTCTAAAAATAGCTTTGTAATTGAAAAAGTCAACTGAGAGTTGACTTATTGGCAAACAATCTCGGAATGCGGATTTTATGGCTCAGATAGCTTCATTTGGTGATTTGGGACTTATGAGTGTGTTCGGAATATTTTTGTGATGTCCGGTGTAGAATTAGGCTTGAATTGGTGAAAGTTAGTTTTTGTCGATTTTCGATCGGCAGTGGAAAATAGGCTATCGGGGTTGGAATGGAATTATGGAAGTTGCAACAGGTTTGTAATGACATTTTGGGTATGTGTGCATAAATTCAGGTCAATCGGATGTGTTTTGGATAATTTCAGCATCGTTGGTGGAATTTAGAAATTTCAAAGTTCATAGGCTTGAATTCGATGTGATTTAGTGTTTTTGCATTGCTTTTGGTGATTCAAAGGCTCGACTAAGTTTGGGTGATATTATGGGATGTGTTGGTATGTTTTGGTTGAGGTCTCGAGGGTCTCGGGTGATTTTTGGACAATTTCTAGGCCATTTCTAGTTTTTTTCTTCGGACCATTTCTAGGCCATTTCTAGTTGCTGGTTTTTGGCTTCAAGGGTGTACAGTGTGATAGCATTGATCTGGATGCGTTAACATAGAGAAAATTTGGAAAAATCTAGTATTGCTCTGCGATCGCATAAGGCTTCCCGCGATCGCATAGAGTAAAAGTTTTGTTGCACTGTCCCGACTTTAGAAGCTTATAACTCACAATCTATAAGGAATTTGAAGATGATCCAAAAAAAAAAATTGTATATCTTGATGTCTAATTTTCAGATAGTTAAGCGAATTGTAATTTGGAGTTTTGTACAAAACGTTATGACCATTATATTAGAGGCTATCCGGAAGAGTTGGAGAAGGTTGTTGGAAAATTTGTACTATACGATCGCATAGAGGAGGCCACGATCACATAGGGTTAAATAAGGGCTGGTAAATTTTGTTCATCGTGAACGCACTCCTGGAGCCGCGATCGCACAGTGTCTAGACCTGGGAAGTATAAATTAAAACCCTCCGCGACCAATACCCACTTTTCCACCATTTTTTAACGGGAAGAAACTTTTGAGGCGATTTTTAAGAGAGGAAATCATTGTTCTTCATTGAGGTAAGAATTTTGGACCCTAAAACTCGATTATATGTGATTAAGGATCACAATATCGTGTTTAATTCATGAAAATGAGTAGAAAACGATGAAGTTAGGGCTTGAGATTATGAGACCTTTTAGGGATGATTTGAGGGGTCAAACGAACTACGATTTTAGAGTTCTTTATATGTACGGACTCGTGAGATGATGAAGAACAGTTTGGTATAAAATCTGCCAAGTTCCGATATGCCTTCCTAGGGGTTGTGTTTTGGCGAATTTTGGGTTTTGTGCTAAAATTGGTATTTTTCAATTGGAATTCATTCCCTTAGCATAATTTAATGAGAAAGATCTGATATATATAGATTTGGAGCACTCGGAAGTTGATTCGAGAGGAAAGCGGGTTGCAGAGTAGCTTTTCAAGCTACTTTGAGGTAAGTAATGTCTTTAAATCCTGTCTTGAGGGTATGAAACCTCTGACCTTACATCCTTTCACGGATTTGGAGTGACTCACACACTGGATTACGAGTGTGGGGCGTGCACAATTTGGAAATTTGGATAAATGTACCTTTTTAGGAAACTATTGAGTTGCGAAATTGCTTTTAAAGCTTATTCTCTATAGTACTACTATGATTTGATATAATGGGTTGTAGGCCATGTTTGGGGCCTAGTGCCGATCTGTTTTAACCCATTGGGGGTTGTTTTACTGATATTCTCACTATTTTGAAACAATGATTTTTCACTCAATCTTTCTTGTGAAATTGTTGACACTCTTATTTGATGATATTACTATCTATTGAAATGAAATACTATTTTGGGTCGAGAACCCCATTTTATTCATGGCCCGAGTGGCATGTTGAGAGTGTCTGACTGAGTGAGGCTGAGGGCCAATGTTGTGAGGATGTTATGATATGAGAGTGGCAGAGTGCCTGAGAGTGATTTATGCCATGATATGGCTTGTTTATACCGCTTGGGCTGTAGGAGCCCCTCCGGAGTCTGTACACACCCCTAGTGAGCACAGATACCTACTGAGTGCGAGTGCCGAGTGATGAGTGATTGGGAGGCATGAGTGACAGTGAGGTTTCCCGCGGGGCTGATACTGAGTGATGGTGAGGTGCTGAGGGAAATTGTTACGAGTGATGATTATGGCCCGAGGGGCAATTGTATGATGATATTTTACTTAGTTTTTGACTATGATTCACTTCATTTTTCGAACTGATATTACTGTGAGTTTTACTGAGAAATATTGGAAAGATATACTTGTTTCAAAGGATTTTATGGAAACTGGTTTTCGAACTTATGTATTTGATGTATACTTTATGGAGACTTGATGTTTTACTATTTTGTGGATTGGTGTATCAGTGCTGTGTGATTCTTATTCTCAGACTATGTTTTATTTTCATTACTACTGAGTTGGCGTACTCATCATTACTCCCTGCACCCCTGTGTGCATATCCAGGCGCCGGTTCAGAGCAATAGTCGTCCGAGCTCGTTGTCATCAGCGTTTGGGATTTCGAGGTAGTTGTCTAGCGTCCGCAACTTCTCCACTCTCCTTCTTCATATAGCACTTAGTATTTGATTCACAGACATTATTATGACATTAGCAAAGTTAGTTTATTTCTTAGATGCTCATGATCGGTTGACTCCAGTCTTGGGGGATTAGTTTAGACTGTTGAATTATGTTATAATTACTTAAAGACTTAGAGAAAAATGTTAATTGCTTATTTTGCTGATTATTATTGATTTTCAAATTTTTATAATAGAACAAAGGTGTAGTAATGTGATGGTTGGCTAGCCTAGTTCCACGATAGGCGCCATCACGATCTGTTAGGATTTGGGGTCGTGACAAGTTGGTATCAGAGATCTAGGTCACATAGGACTCAACGGGCATGAGCAGGTTTAGTAGAGTCTTGCGGATCGTTACGGAGACGTTTGTACTTATCTTCAAGAGGCTGTAGAACTCTTAGGAAACATCCCACATTCTTGAATTCTTGTCGTGCGAATCCATTTTTTCAGCCAAAAGTGTGAATCTTTGAATTCCTTTCATATATTTGAATGCGCACGCGAGCGCTTGGTATCAGTTGTGCGTCGTCGGCTTGTGAATTCCATGGGTGAGATATGATTGTTAGCATGTTGATAATGGGCCAGTCGGAAGTACTTAAGGTCGAGTTTCGTCTGTGTCTTGTGTGCTGAGATTTCATTTGTGTGAGCACATATGTTGGGGGACTTAAATGTCCGTTGGTGCTCTTATTGATGGAACCTTGTGACTAGGTTACTATGTGGTTAGTGTGATTGATAGTTAGATGTGTTCATGTTGTGTGATTATGACAAGAATGGATTAGCGGGATATGTAACAAGAATCATTGAGTAATTGACTTAGTCTTAAGTTAGAATATGGCCTCGAGCTGGGAATGTAGTGAATGACCTCTCATGTTGTTAAGATGTGGAGTGAAGCGGATCCTTCGGTCGTGTTCTAAGTTCCTGTGATGTCTTTTGAGCTGACCAATGATCCAGTTGCATTCATGTATTTGATTAGCGGTGTATTCAAGCAGTGATTTCACTCCTTTGTTATTGTATTTATTGATGGCATCCTACCGTACTCTCGTAGCCAGGGATAACATACTCGACATTTGATGATGGTATTACAAGGATATAAGGAGGAGAATCTTTGTGCGAAGTTCTCCAACTGCGAATTATTGGCTCAGTTAGGTTGTATTCTTGGGACACGTGTTGTCCAGTGAAGGTATCTATGTGGTCAGACGAGTGTGAGTAGAGCTTCCAGAAGCTCAATAATTCCTTGGCCACAACTCTAGTGTTAGTGTTGCCATAAGCTTCAGGTTCTTATACCGCTTAATGGGATGTCTCGAAGGTAGGCAATGGTTGTGTTCTAATGTAGGAAGGTATAGTGATTGCGTGATAGCTACAATTTTTTGAAGTGTATAGGGAGATATCATTTTGAGGTTAAGCAGGCAAGGGTATTTTCGGCGGGTTGTCCTGAGGTGTGTGACCCTTATGTTTATCTGTAGTAATTTCTCTTTATCAGTAAATGATGTATGTTGTAAATTGAGTTTAGATCGCTTGTGGGAGTTGGCATGACCATAACATTGGTGGATGTGAGATTTGCATTTGATTTGAGTGTTAGATGGTTTGGGTCATATAAGCTTATGGAGGATTTAGTTGAACCTCACCACAGTATGGTGGCAGTGAGTGTATAGGCATCGTGAGTTATTGTTTGTCTTGATCTTTGGCTTTGAGCCAAGTGGGGGAGTCCGCTAATGATAAGTTCATTACACGATTATGTGTTGTATTGGTTTTGGTTCGAGGTATGTTGGTGAATCAGTTATGACCTATAGAGGTGGAGTCTGGGAATGACTCGAGTGATGGAAATTTCTTCGATACAAGTTGTAATATACTTTACCGATAGTGGAATTCATTGTATGATGGAGTTGTACTGGTAAGTGTAGAGTGTGCAATGCATGAGTGTGCTTGTTTCTTCAAAGGTGTGGGTTACTTTCCTAGTATGTGGATTGCAAGCGGGGTCAGTTCGTTCTCTTTACTTGGTTAGTGTAATTGAAATTTCGTAGAGTAAATGACGTTCGAGAATGGTTCAGACGGATTCAAGGTTGTATGTAGTGATCGAGGATCTTCAAGGTGTGAGAAGGGCTAGAACTGAGATTTACAGGGAAGGTGTCAAGGCTTGTGGTGTATTTGCATTATCATGGATTTTATCCATCAGTATCAGGAAAGTGAAGGTAATGACTTTAAATTCGCAGGAAGTCTCTTCAGGGTAGGTATTTCTAATGTGGTGCTTTTGGGGATATCTGAGAGAGTATTCAGTGGCTTATGAGCCTTAGATAGTATATTTTATGCTCGGGTTTTGTGTGGTGATCCCGGATTGAGAGTTGTTGTATTATGACAAGAAGAAGTATCAGTTCGAAGGTAAGTCAGAAGGAACTTGAATAAATAGGACAGATGGTAGTAGGTCTAATCGACATGATAAACGATAAGGGATATGATTAGTTCTGTGGTTGTGTTGAAGTAATGAGTTGTTACAGGTGTTTCTTAGCAATTGTCTTAGGATTTGGTGGCATGCGTAGCTTTGTTGAGTTAGAAGGACTCAGTCCTGACGCTTGGTGTTGTACAAATATGATTTAGAGGGTTCTTGATGATTTCTACCACAGTTAGAGAGGTATATTTTCTACTGGCGTGAGGGCCATGTGACGTATAGTGATTTTGCTTCTAAATGGGATAAATGGAAAGTTCTTGGCTAGTTGGGTATGTAGTTGTTTGTTTCTAGGAAGGGAGCATGAAGTTCTCATATTTATCATAGGATTGCATAGCGTATGCGATATTTTGTGTATGGTGGAGAGTGGCATGTGTGAGGTCACAGTTCAGTTCTTGAAGGAAGGTCAGCACTGGCAGTTTCGGATGACTAGGTAAAGGATACCACTATTGGGTGGCTGGTTGAGAGTATACATTCATAAAGGACAATATGTTTAACGCAATGTGTTTGAATAAGGGTGCTTCATTGGTGTTACAACGCTCTCTGGTTGGATCGACTGCTGATATTCAAGGTTTCTTGGTGACATAGAGGAATTATGGGGGTATACCTCATGAAATGATAAAGTATTAGGAGCGTGTTACAAATTTGAGTGGTGGAATTGGGATAAGATATGCTAATTGGTGCGCCTCATGGATTTTGAGACTGGTAGTTTTCATGAACGAATTATTTTTGTAGTTGTGAACTACGAGGATGCGAGCAAAGCTAGTCAGGTGTGTGTATAAGTCATGATTCAGTCATTATGAACCTTTGGTGAGTTATCTACCTATTGTGGATGAACAGAGTTGATTTAGAATATAATTATTGGTAGGCCAGTATGGGTGTGTGTTCTACACTGAGTCAGAATTGTTGACCCCAAATTGCTATTGTTGAGGGATGTACCATTCAATTGTCATTGAGCTTATTCGTGTTTTGGAGTGATCTATGAGTTACCTTTCGGTGTTTCGAGGAGTTGTGATCGTTGGTTATATATGTGCATATGGTGTAGTTCTATCGGGGCTTTATAGCGAGATTTGAGTAAGGTAAGTAATTGGGTGTTGCAGGATTGAGACGTGTTGGTTATGGTCTTTCTGGTTCGGGTGGCATTGTATCGTCCGATTTTCCCGTGATTATGGAAATTCACTTTGAGTAATTGATGTCGAATTTAGCATGGTTATTGATTTTGAGCAAGGTGGATTGGAGTATGTCATATGGTCCAGCGGTTGGATGGGATCACACTTTGCAGTTGAGTTAGGTAGAGGTATGATCCTTGGTGTAGGATTTGTGTGATATGGTTTCACGATGTCTATTAGGCTTTTAGCTTGATGTGGTAATGGCAGGATAGTCCTCTCGTGTGAGTCTTCTCTATTTTATGAATTGAGCTCTTGGGATGTTGTTATTGAGTGAACGAGTTGGACAAGTTACGGCTCTGGATGGTATTGATGCTGATTGGATGAATGGTTGCTGGTTTCTACGTGTTTCTTTCATCAACGGCACCATATGAAGGTGTTTAAGCGAGGTTTTGTCTGATAAGAGGTTATTTACCGATATTGGGTTGTTATGAGCAGCGATTAGGATTAGGAGTCATCGTTATGAGTGTTGAGTCATGCAGTATATTATGTGATTTCATCTTGTGTTACGGATATGACTTGATACAGCGTGTTCAGACTATTTCAGCTTATAGTCGTGGAAATTTGATCTTGTGAATGGACTCGGAAGTGGAAATTTACTTCTAAGGTTTATGGGTCAGGATCGGACTTCGAAATTTCAACTGTGTTGTGCTATTAGACCTATATGGGGAAAGGTGACGTGGAATCACCTCCGAATATGTGCATGGTAGGTTACACAGCAATTTTGGTGGTGTTTGGAACAACTTTGGGCACGTTCGAGAGAACGTATGTTTAAGTGGGGGAGAATGTAACGACCTGATCGGTCATTCTGTAGAATTTGAATTATTATTGCCGGCCCTCATAGATGGAAAGAGGGTAAACGCAGTGTGTCACGAAAAACTTTATCAGAACAGAATGTCCAGAGCCTTCAACAAAAGAGTCAAACCAAGACAGTTCACACGGGGGCAGCTGGTGTTCAAAAAGATCTTTCTGCATCAGGATGAAGCCAAAGGAAAATTCTCTCCCAACTGGAATGGTCCTTGCATGGTTCATAGATTATTGACAGGAGGATCCCTCATACTTGCAGAAATGGACGGAAAAGTCTAGCCAAAACCAATCAATTTTGATGTAGTCAAGCGATACTATGTGTAACTGTTTATGTTTCCGCAAATGATGTAAATTGAACTACGCTCGACCTGATTCCCGTTTAAGAGGTGATATGTAGGGAGCCCTGTGGGTTCAGTCACAATTCAAGAAAATTTTATTTTCCCCCACAACTAGAAACTGGGGCAGAATTTTGAGTAGGACCCTCAAAATTCTGAAGCAAGTTCAGCCAATCGCAGCATACACGACAGTCAGGAGTGTTTGTCCATCTAATTGGGGAAGAATTTTGAGGAGGACCCGCAAAATTCTATAGCGAGAGAGGTCTCAATGTCTCGGATCATGTCATAGTCACTGGTTCATCTAAACCAATTTCTAAAAAAACATATTTTACTATGTCTTTGAAACTATGCATGCTTGCTTTTGAAATAACTCTGTGTTGTAAACGCTACCCCCACTAAATTGAACAGGATCTCCAAACCGAACAAAGAAAGTCAAGCAAACGGAGGCACGAACCGACCCCCTACAGAACTCACAATTTTTCTTTGAATGCAGGGGCAATGAATATGCACACCTCGGAATCACAACCTTCATAACAACCACGATACTGAATCTACTTCCAGCTAAGAAATACTCTGCTATTATCTGCTATTTGCTCTATTTGCATGGGACTAAGCCATGTCCCCAATCGTGCATGAGGCTAAGCCCTGCCTCCTATTTTCATAAGGCTAAGCACTGCCTTTTACTTGCCTGAGACTAAGCTCTGTCTCGATCTTACATGAGGCTAAGCCCTTCCTCCTATCTGCATAGGCTAAGCATTGCCTTCTATTTGCATGGGACTAAGCCCTATCCGAATCCTACACGAGGCTAAGCCTTGCCTCCTATTTGCATAATTCTAAGCACTTCCTTCTACTTGCATGAGACTAAGCTCTGTCTCGATCTTGCATGAGGCTAGGCCCTGCCTCCTATTTGCATAAGGCTAAGCACTGCCTTCTACTTGCATGAGGCTAAGCTCTGTCTCAATCTTGCATGAGGCTAAGCCCTGCCTCCTATTTGCATAAGGCTAAGCACTGCCTTCTACTTGCATGAGGCTAAGCTCTGTCTCAATCTTGCATGAGGCTAAGCCCTGCCTCCTATTTGCATAAGGCTAAGCACTGCCTTCTACTTGCATGAGACTAATCTCTGTCTTGAACCGTGCATGAGGCTAACCCCTGCCTCTCTATCTACATAAGGCTAAGCTCTGCCTTAAGTTTCATGGGACATAAGCCCTGTCCCGAATTTTTTGCATGAGACAAAAGCTCTGTCTCAATCTTACATAAGGCTAGGGACTAAGCCCTGTCTCAAATCGTGCATGAGGTATCAACCTTTGCATGGGACTAAGCCCTGTCCCGAACCTTGCATGAGACTAAGCATTGTCTCCCCCGCACTATCTATTTTCTCTTCTCTCGGGCTAAGCTCTGCCCTTAACTTCACACAAGACTAGGCCTTGTCTTGTTGCTCCTAGCATCATATTTTTTTCATCTCATGGGCTAAAATATCGCCAACTTGTTCGAAGGCGTCATAGTCTAAAGGCACCCTCTTCATAGCCGGAAGACACCATGCCATGTCCTGAGGATCTCTCAAACTTGCATATCATCATTCAAAGGCGTCATGGTTCGGAGGCACCATTTCCATGGCCCGAGAATATCATTTCATAGCCTGCGAATCCCTCATTGAATAATTCATGGCCCGAGACATCATGGTCTAAGGACGGAATCCTCAACCGTCCAAAGACGGTTTTTCATGGTTTGAAGGGAATTTGCATCATGGTCTAAATTTATGCACAGATATATGCTCATAGTACATCTTTACTTGCAAGTGATCCGAGGAGAAAACCGCTACCCCAATAGGATAAATCCCGCTCTAGTTCCCTTATACTATCTCAAACTTGACCGCAATCTTTGCCCCTATCCGGAAATCTTGTGTCCGTCCTTGTGGTAACTTCATCGGTATATTCCGCCGATGAACCCAGAACTACACATGGCCTGATTCCTGTAAAACCAGGGATATGTAGGCAGCTCGTAAACCAGAGTGGGGCCTAAAGCTCTCAAACCATCTCGCTCAGTCAAAATTGGTCATCATATCTTTACCCGACAACTCTTTCATCCTTCCCCGGTAAAGAGAGGCAGTTGTTGGTACCCAATTTTTCCCTATACTATTTTAAAATGCATATCTACTTTCAAAATAGTGCATGAGAATCAGCTAATATTTTTCTATAATTTCTGCATTTTTAAGGATTTTCATTAATTTATCTCATTATTTTTATTACGTGAATAATTACTAATTGCATCACAAATGACTTTATAACAATTTCATAGCTTACTTTTACTATTTATATTTATACTAAGCTTAAATTATTTCACAAATAGCTACAGTTATATTTTTTGGGTTACAATTACAATAACTTTGCAATTATAGCCCATGCATGCATTATTACATTATTTTACCAAAAGGTAGCTTGTTGTATTTTTAAAATATTGAGTAATTATTTTAAAATTTCTATGCATGAAAATCATTTTTTGCAATCTGTTAATTATTTTTATAATTTATTGGGTATTTAACAAATAGCCCTTTTAATTTCTTTAATTTTTCGGACCTAATCCCTTAATATCAACCCAAACACTTTAATACCAGCCCAATTTCAACCCCAGGCCAAATCTACACCTGCCCGACCCAATAACACCGTTTGATCGTGGCCGTTGATCTTTTAGATCAACGATCCACAATAGTTCTTACCTTTTTAATCTCTAAACCAACCCTAACCCCCCCCCCCCCCCTCCATTTTCGCCCCTCCTTTGTTTTNTAGATGTGTAAAAAAAAAAAAACCCAAAAATTTTTTTCCTTTTTAATCCCCAAACCAACCCCAACCCCCCCCCCCCCCCAACATTCTCTCATTCCGCCGTCGTCGTCTCCCCTAATCTCTCCATTCTCTCTCAACCCAAACTAAATCCTAATCCCCGTCACCGGCAATAAGCTCCCGTCTATGGAGTTTTCGTGCATTCTCCAACCATTACCGGCCTTCTATACCTCCTGGGTGTTTAATTACATGGATCCTTAGAAGAATCCCATGGAGATTCAACCTAGTTCTTTCCTGAAACTTGTTTACTGGCCTGTCTAGGTCCATTCTCTGTTACGCCCCGCAATATTACGTTGATGTTATGTTCTGTAGTAATATATTACGATGATGTTACCCTTTGCAGTAATATATTACGATGATGTTACATCCCGCGGTATTATATTACGATTATGTTACGCCTTGCAGTATTACATTACGATGATGTTACGCTTCACAGTATTAAATTGCGACGATGTTGCACCCTGTAGTATTGCACGTTGAATTTGGCGTAAGGTAATTGACATATTATTTGGAAATTATAAGGATTATTCTATTTCAAACAAGTGATAAGTAAATTCGTGAAGGTGAGAGGGGAATCAAGTCAAAGAAAATGAATTTTCGTCCAAGTTTAGCATGTTGGGATAAAATACGGCCCGAGCTAAACTACTCGATATTTATGGACTAATGACATACGAGGTATCACATGGACATGATAATAAGGTATATAAGGTATGTGAAAAGTGAATTAGTATTTTAAGTAAGTGAAAATAATTTTCAATTATGTGAGAATTGATTAATTATTAGGTAATGGAACATTACCTAGTTAATTAATAACTAGTAGTGAATTAGCTAAAACTTTTGGATAAGGCTAAAGCCTCCCACGTGGCAGCAAAGGGACTAGTGACTATTGACTTAGGCTACTAACTTATAGTCTTATAGAGACACTTGGGCAATACACCTACTAATTTATAAAGACACGTGGACAATACCCCTTACCATTAAAGCACGTAGAAAGAAAGTTAGGTTAGTCATCTTTACAAATTATATTCAAGTGATGTCAATTTATTTTGGATGAGATTTTGGAAGTCATATCAGGCTTCATGTCACAATAGCAACGTCAATTCTTAGTTAAGTAAAGAAATTCATATGAAATTGCACTGCGTAATAACCACGAGATTTTGCGGTTCTAAAGGAATACGATGCAACTTTTTCCAAGAACGTCATGCGTATTTTTCCCCAGGTATGTTAAGTCTAAGCTCTTCTTTTATTTTGGCATGATCTCGTAATTACACGAGTTTGATAACGAGGCATAAAGAAAAATTCATATCCCGAAATTTACGTATATTTTTCTAGTTTTGTAAGTTACAATATTCTCTTTATCGGGACTTCATATTCATTTGAGTATTTCTTTCTTCCATTCAAGAGAGAAGAGAGTCTATATATATATATATATATATATATATATATATATATATATATATATATATATATATATATATATATATATATATACACACACACAATATTACAGTATTTCCATTACCATCGAGCTATAATCGATGGTAGACCCCTATTGGGCAACCTCTGATCAAATGGTAAGTTATATACCGATCCTACTGTGGTCGAGCGCCTATGAGCGAGCCCAGTTGGTCAAGATAAAGAGCCTAGTATGGACGAGTGCCTATGAGCTAGCCTACTACGGCAGAGGATATATATATATATATATACATAAAGCCTTATAGAGCCGGACAACTATTTTTCTTACTATATTGAGAGAGTTCAGTCAGTATCAACAGGTAAGCATATCTTCAGATTATCTTTGACTTTCCGTTACTTTCAGTTGTTATATTATTAGTTCAGTTCAGCTTTCAGTATATTGCCTTACATACTCGGTACATTATTCGTACTAACATTCCTTTTTACTGGGGACACTGCGTTTCATGCCCGCAGGTCCTGATAGACAGGTCGAGAGTCCTCCAAGTAGGCTATAGGCTTAGCAGAATGTGTTGGTGCGCTCCATTTACTCCGAAGTTTCTTATGTGGTCAGTGAGATTAGGACATGTACTGATTAGTATGGCGGGGCCCTGTCCCGACCTTTATGATATTTATGTACTCTCAGAGACTTATAGACATATGTCATGTACGTGAAAGATTGTACGGCCTTGTCGGCCTATGTTTTGAGTTTATAAATGATCATGTTGGCCTATTAGGCCCGTATGTCACGTGTATATGATGATGTAATAAGAAAGATACATTACGTTAGTACTCGGTTGAGTAAGGTACCGGGTGCCCGTCGCGGCCCATCGGTTTGGGTCGTGACATTCTCGTTTGTGAGTACGGATTTCCTCCCATTTTTAGTTTGAATCTAAGGGTTTTGACCGATTCTCTTTCATCTCTAATATTTTTGAAAACCCTAGTTTTACTACTATTCGAATCTATTTAGATCTTTGTAGATCTGAAATGGTTCGAGTATTACCGAGTGTTTTCCCTTGAAAATCTTTTATTTTAGTTAACTGCTTCAATTTTATTCACTCTTTCTAAAATTAGGGTTCGTCCTAGAATTTTCTTCAAAGGTTTTTCTAACTTTTCAGTGTTTAAACTAATTGTTCTTCACTATATTGACTGATTCTCGTGTATATGCTTAAACCCCAAATTTTTATGTTTGCGATACTAATTTCTTCGAATTTTTCCCGTTATTAAGTTTATTTCTGTGAATCAGTCATATTAACTAATTCTATTTAAGGATTTGAACAATTTTCCCTGTTAAAATCAGTATTCTTTGAGATTTTTACTTGATTGGTTTCTATTAGGGATTCGAATGATTGTTATGTTAAAATCAGTATTTTTGCTAGGATTTTTACTTGTTTCCTTATTTGCGACCTAGATTAATTATACTTGCCTTAATTAATTATCATTACGGTTTGGGGATTTTACTGACTCCCTATATGGAATGATATTGATTTCTTACCTTAGTGGAACCCCAATTTTGACCGTTAACTGACTCTTCCCAATTAAAGGGGTCTTTTCTAGATCTCTCTATTGGAATTGATTCCATAATTAGTTGATTGATTTAATTGATTGAACTGTGATTTCCTTTACCTTATTTGTTTTGCTCCCTAAGTGCTATATATCCACTCTCATTCTGATTCTTAATAACGGACAACAGTTCAACACACACACAAAAAAACTTTACTCTCATCTTTCTCTCTGCTACTTGTGTTCATTTCTTGTCTAGCCGGCTGAAAGCCAAGGCTAGACTTTTGAATCCTACCTTCTTTACCTTCTGTTTTGCTTCCTTATCTGGTATGTTTCTACTCCTAATTCCGTTTATTATACTATGAAGTTCAAATCTGTGTGCTCTTTGTTGCTTTACTTCTGCTAAGGCCATGTCTCTTCCGTACTAGTGTAACTACTGTATAGTTAACTCTGTGTCCTTTCCTGTTTACTGCTTTGATCAGCATGTTTAAGTTTCAGTCTTTCTTGTTTATTGCTTTAATCAACATGTTTACTTCAGTTTGGGTATTTCAATCTTTCGTGTTTACTGCCTTCAACCAGCATGCTTACTTTGTGTCTCAGACTCCTATTTTTTCTAATTGACCCTTGTCCTCTCTAGCATGACCATTCCTACGTTTAGCTTCTATGTTTTATTGTCTATTGCTTCTAGTTGGCATAACTACTTTATCATTAAGTATGGTTGTTAGACCTATGCAGTTTCTTTCTGGACTCTAATTCAACATGTATATCCTAGTATGTTATTATGACTTGGTTATTGTAGAATGTCAATCTACCCCTGCCTGCTCTATGCTCCTATCAACTAGCATGCTTCCCTACCTTGTTTGTACGTGCTCCTGATTCAGGATTCCTGTGTTCCCAACCCCTGTTACCTTCTTGTGCAGTCGTTTGTTATTTGCATGATGTATGCTCACCAAAGGTTAACTAACAAACTGAGTTGAATCTGGGCAATATGAAGCCTTGTGTGAAAACTTATGATTGTGTTTCTACTTGCTATTGTTTGCTGAACCCTTTTTAGTCTAAAACTGTTTTCACTCTTAATATATTTTCACTTGTAAAACTATTTTCATTCATAAAGTGTTTCACTTTTAAACTTTTTTACTTCCATATTGTTTTCCTAAAGTCATTCCTACTCTTTCAAGCACTCCCACTCCTACTCTTAGAATGCATAGGATTCCGCCCCTCCCATTTGTGTACTACCTAGGAATCCATGAGATTCCTCCGAACTCTGGCATACTAAGGCTGGCCCTTCCACACTGCACAAAAATTACTTCTCTTTAAAAGGATCTTGGTGTGAGCATTGCCTGGGGTCCCTGAGGCCTTTGGGAACTTTGACACACTAGGATACCCTCTCTTGGACACTATGAGATATGGTACTTTGGACTGGTTGAAGGCCTGGTTTCCAGGTTTACTTTGGGCCTATTCAGGCTCCCTATAGCATATCATTACTTATTCTGTAATTCATTTATTGTATGGTCTGTAATAAATAATTCTTGTAAACAAATATTGGGGATATTAGTAAAAAAGGAGGATTGTCATATAATTTTGTGGGGAAATCAGGTAGAAATCATGCTCTTAGGATTATTATGACTATTTTCTTGCATTAGAAACCATGCTCTTAGGATTTTTTTGTTCATTAGAAAACATGTTCATAGGCATTACATCATTTGTTCTAAAAATTCTCCTTTCTAAACTTCTGCATACCTCATGTCCGCTTAGAAATCCTGTCACTAGGTGTTATTAACTCTGCCTAACAATCATGATCATTCTGTTGTGTGCATTAGAAGCCATGCTTTAAGAATTTTTATTGCACTCGCCTATATACCCTGCCTATATTGTATAAAATCAGTAACTACCATGTCTATGAAGAGTAAGTTTAAAAGTGGACCCAATGCCTAGATATCATGTTTATAAAAATAAGTATATAAAATCAGGTCTGTAATGTTCAACACCTAGACAACATGCTCATAGGACACAATGAACCAAACTACTAGTTTTAAATCGTCTATTTTTTTATTAAGACTCTGATTTCAATTATATATCATGTTATAGAACATCTCAGATCCACGCCTAGGCAAGCCTGTAGGATAATAAAAATCATGCAAATTGTATAACTATGCTTTGCTTAACTATTTGTGAATTGCCCAGATTCAGCAAGTCCTAAAATCAGTAGGCAAACTGATTCGGTCTCCACTGCCTCGGTTTAATAAAATATTGCATATAGTCTGTTTTCATTCTCACTCATATATCCTGCTTTAGGACTTTGAAATGTCTGAAATCCTGTTGTTTGAATCGTGCTATTGTCTACTTATTCGAGGAGGTAAAAGTGAGCCTTTAATTGTTCCTTTATGCGAATGTTCTATTTGTTTTTGTTTGTCGCTTAGATTTTCTCCTTTTAAGCACCTTAGGGGATTCTAGAACTTCCTTAATTAGAGGTCCTAAACACCTCCAGGGCCATAAGGAAGGGACGTGTAATGCACGCATAGAGTACATTTAATTAGAATCGCTTATATAATCACTAAGGGGAGGGTAATTGAGGTAGTAAAGGATATGATGACATGTGCGCTAATGCCACGTGTAACACCTCTCATTGAGGAAAGTTTACTAGTTATCACAGATGTGATCCTATAGGCTAATAAACTTAGGACTTCCCTTATTCTTGTTTTTAATAAAACATTGCATATAGTCTATTTTCATTCTCACTCATATATCCTGCTTTAGGACTTTGAAATGTCTGAAATCCTGTTGTTTGAATCGTGCTATTGTCTACTTATTCGAGGAGGTAAAAGTGAAACTTTAATTGTTCCTTTATGTGAATGTCCTATTTGTTTTTGTTTGTCGCTTAGATTTTCTCCTTTTAAGCACCTAAGGGGATTCTAGAACTTCCTTGATTAGAGGTCCTAAACACCTCCAGGGCCATAAGGAAGGGACGTGTAATGCACGCATAGAGTACGTTTAATTAGAATCACTTATATAACCACTAAGGGGAGGGTAATTGAGGTAGCAAAGGATATGATGACATGTGCGCTAATGCCATGTGTAACACCTCTCATTGAGGAAAGTTTACCGGGTATTACACAGATGTGATCCTATAGGCTAATAAACTTAGGACCTCCCTTATTCTTGTTTTTAATAATCCATATGTGCTTCAACTGCTTTATTTGCTTAATGACTAATTCACAAAATGAGTTTGGTCGGGACCCACCATTGTGGACCTCGAGGGGTGCCTAACACCTTCCCCTCAAGGTAATTTCAAGCCCTTACCCAATCTCTGGTAATGCAAAACGGATTATCTGAGTTACTTGCATTAGGTGCCCTAACGCACCTTAAATCCGTTAGGTGGCGACTCTCCAATTTTTATACCCTTTTCCCAAAGGAAAATGAGTTGTCCTAAATTGTCGAAACCATGACTCCGCTGAAAAGAGGAAAAAGGGGGCACGACAATCCTCCCAGTCAATGTGGCCGGAACAATACAAGACACCAAGTTTCATGTCATCGAAGGTGACATGAGGTACAATGCGTTACTTGGAAGGCCATAGATACATATCATGAGGGCAGTGCCATCAACTCTTCATCAAATAAATGAAGTTCCCAACAAAGGATGGCATGAAAATATTGCAGGGAGAGCAGCATGTAGCTAAGGAGATGTTCGTGGTGCACAACTTGGCACAAGTATCAACGACATCCACCTCGGAGAAGTCAAAGGACACACAGGTAGCCAAATAGCAACCACAGTTTATACCCTCGATTGAACCTGAGGGACAGGTGACCGATGAACAAGTGGTCGAGGACGAAGAAGAAGACTTCCTCACCCCTCGAACCTTCATTTTGCCTCGAGGAGTCAGATGCAACAAAGTCCACATTCGAAGAGCTCGAGCATGCTGTATTGATCAAGCATCTTCCAGAACGAAAAGTATACCCAGGAAGGGGATTAACCCCCGAACTCAGGAAAAACCTTATTCAATTCTTATTGATAACATTGATTGCTTCGCTTGGTCCCATTTAGATATGACAGAGATCCCACCGTAGATAACCACCTATCAACTAAGTGTCGACCCCAGGTTCAAATCGGTGAAGCAAAAAAGGAGACCTCAGCCCAAGGTAAAGCATGCATTCATCAAGGATGGGGTAACAAAGCTTCTCAAAATAGGATCCATCAGGGAGGTTAAATACCCCGAATTGCTAGCTAACGTAGTAGTAGTCCCTAAAAAGGGAAATAAACTGAGAATGTGTGTAGATTACAAAGACCTGAATAAAGCATGTCCTAAAGATCCATTCCCATTACCCAACATCGATTCGATGCTACGGTCGGCCACGAGATCCTTACTTTTCTCGACGCCTACTCCGGGTACAATCAAATTCAAATGAACCCGGAGGACCAAGAAAAGATTTCATACATCACGAAGTATGGTACATATTGCTATAATGTAATGCCCTTCGGGCTAAAAATGCAGGAGCTACGTATCAACGCCTAGTTAATAAGATATTCGAACATCAAATAGGCAAGTCCATGGAAGTTTACATAGATGGCATGCTAGTTAAGTCCCTACGCGAAGAGGACCATTTGAATCATTTGCAGGAGACGTTCGATATCCTAAGAAGGTACAAGATGAAGTTCAACCCCGAAAAATGCGCTTTTAGAGTTGGATTGGGAATATTTTGGGCTTCATGGTGTCGAAGTGGGAGATGAAGATCAACCCCGACAAAATCAAAGCCATCGACGAGATCACCAGGGCGAATAATTTGAAAGCCATGCAGCGGCTCACCGGGCGAATAGCAGCTTTGTGATGTCCGGTGTAGAATTAGGTTTGAATTGGCGAAAGTTAGTTTTTGGTGATTTCCAGTCGGCAGTGGAAAATAGGGTATCATGGTCGAAATGAAATTTCAAAAGTTGAAAGATGTTCTTAATGTCATTTTTGATATGTCTGCAAAGTTTCAGGTCAATCGGATGTGTTTTGGATAGTTTCGGCATCATTGGTGGAATTTAGAAATTTCAAAGTTCTTAGGCTTGAATTCGATGTGATTTTGGTGTTTTGATATTATTTTGGGTGTTCCGAGAGTGAAACTAAGTTTGAATGATTATATAGGATGTGTTGGTATAATTAGTTGGGGTCCCGAGGGGCTCAGGATTGATTTCGGATGGTTAATGGGCAATTTTGAACTTGTAAAGTCTGTTGTTTTTACTGGTGTGATATTGCAGAAAAATTGGTCGTCGCGTTCGCGGGTGGAGCTACGCGTTCGCGGAAGGTTATCTGGGGAGGTGGCTAATTGGTTCTTTGCATTTGCGAAGGGGCAGATACGAACGCGTAGGTGTAGGGTGAGGAAGCACAGCGTTCGCGGTGAAAGGCACGCATTCGCGAAGAGGCCTGATCGATTGGATCCCCAGGGAGTTTTGACTTGTGCGATCGCGAGCGGTCGACCGCGTTCGCAGAGGGTTGGCAGGGTAGGCATCGTGATCGCGACCTTTTTTGTGCGTGCGCGTAGGGTAATCTGGGGGCCAGGAGAAAATGTGTTTCGCGAATGCGGGGAGGAGGCTGCCTTCGCGATGAAGGAATGACTGATCAGTTTATATTAAAACCCTTCGCGACCAATACCCATTTTTCCACCCTTTTTGAATGGGAAGAGTGCTTTTGAGGCGATTTTGAAGAGAGAAAATCATTGTTCTACATTGAGGTATGAATTTTGGACCCTATAACTCGATTATATGTGATTAAGGACCAAATTATCATTGTTTAATTTATGAAAATCAGTAGAAAAAGATGGAATTAGGGCTTGAGAATATGAGACCTTTTAGGGATGATTTGAGGGGTCAAACGCACTCCGATTTTTGAGTTCTTTATATGTACAGACTCATGAGATGATGAAGAACATTTTGGTATAAAATTTGTCGAGTTCCGAGACACGGACCCGGGGTTCGGGTTTTGTGCTAAAACTGATACTTTTCAACTGGAATTCATTCCCTTAGCATAATTTGATGTGAAAAATGTGAACTTGGTAGATTAGGAGCACTCGGAGGTTGATTCGAGAGGCAAGTGTGTTGCAGAGTAGGTTTTCGAGCTAGTTTGAGGTAAGTAATGTCTTTAAATCATGTCCTGGGGGTATGAAACCCCAGAATTTAAATCCTTTCACGGATTTGGATTGACGCACACACTGGATGACGAGTGTGGGGCGTGCACGAATTGTAAAACTGAAAAATGTTCCTTTTTAGGCGACTATTGAGTTGAAAAATTGCTTTTAAAGCATATGAGTTATAATATTACTATGTTTTTATATATTTGGGCTGTAAGCCATGTTTGGGGTCTAGTGTCAATCTATTTTAACCCCTTGGGGGCTATTTCTGATATTCTCACTACTTTGAAACTATGATTTTACATTTAGTCTTTCTTGTGAAATTGTTGACACTCTTATTTGATAATATTACGATTTCTTGAAATGAAATACTATTTTGGGTCGAGAACCCCGTTTTATTCATGGCCCGAGTGGCATGCTGAGAGTGTCTTACTGAGTGAGGCCGAGGGCCAATGTTGTGAGGATGTTATGATATGAGAGAGGCCGAGTTCCTGAGAGTAATTTATGCCATGATGTGGCTTGTTTATAACGCTTGGGCTGTAGGAGCCCCTCCGGAGTCTATACACACCCCCAGTGAGCGCAGGTACCTACTGAGTGCGAGTGCCGAGTGATGGTGATTGGGAGGCATGAGTGACAGTGAGGTTGCACGCGGGGCTGATACTGAGTAATGGTGAGGTGCTGAGGGAAATTGTCATGAGTGATGATTATGGCCCGAGGGGCAGTTCTATAACGATATTTTACTGAGTTTGACTATGATTCACTTCATTTTTTAAACTGATATTACTGAGAGTTTACTGAGAAATATTGGAAAATATACATGTTTCAAAGGATTTTATGGAAACTGGTTTTCAAACTTATGTATACTATATCGAGACTTGATGTTTTACTATTTTGTGGATTGGTGCTTTTGTTTTGTGTGTTTCTTATACTTCAGATTGTGATTTATTTTCATTACTACTGAGTTGGCGTACTCATCATTACTCCCTGCACCCCTGTGTGTAGATCCAGGTACTGGTTTGGAGCAGTAGTCGTCTGAGCTCGTTGTCATCAGCGTTTGGGAGTTCGAGGTAGCTGTCCAGCGTCTGCAGCTTCTCCACTTGCCTTTTTCATATAGTACTTGGTATTTGTTTCATAGACATTTATTATGACATTAGCAGAGTTTGTTTATTTCTTAGATGCTCGTGATCGGTTGAATCCAGTCTGGGGGATTTGTTTAAACAGTAGATTATATTATATCTGCTTAAAGACTTAGAGGAAATTGTTTATACTTTGTTTGCTGGTTACTATTGATTTGAATTAATTTATTAAAATAAATGTGTAGTTATGTGATGGTTGGCTATTCTAGTTCCGCGATAGGCGCCATCACGACCTGTTAGGATTTGGGGTCGTGACAAGTTGGTATCAGAGCTCTAGGTCACATAGGACTCAACGGTCATGAGCAGGTTTAGTAGAGTCTTGGGGATCGGTACAGAGACGTCTGTACTTATGTTCGAGAGGCTACAGAACTCTTAGGAAATTCTCGTTTTCTTGAACTCTTTCGTGGCATTCTATTGGTTCTTGAAATCTAAACTAATGTTGTTTCATTCTCTCACAGATGGTGAGGACACACACTACTGATCAGGGTGACCAGACAACAGCTAGACCCACAAGGGATCGAGGCCGTGGTGGAGTTAGGGGACCAACCCGCGTAGTAGCCGGGACAGTACCACAAGATCCCCCTATCATTCAGGATCAAGCTCCGGCCGAGGGTGCTCCAGCGGGACAGGCTCAGGCACTGGCAGTGCTTATTGTTATTCCGGGTCTTCAGAAGACACTGGCTCAGATATTGACGATGTGTACCAGTTTGGCTCAGGCAGTTGCTATGTCTACTACTGCCACTGCAACTCAGGCCGGGGGAGGCATTCAGACTCCAGCTGCTCGGACACCTGAGTAGGTTATACAGGGTATTCAGGCACTGGGGGTAGTCCCAGCCAGCCGGTTGCCCCAATTCAGGACTATGTAGTCCCAGCTATGCCTGAGGATGAGCAACGCAGGTTGGAGAGGTTCAGTAGACTTCAGCCTCCGACTTTCAGTGGCATAGAGGGTGAGGGTGCCCACGGTTTTTTGGATAAGTGCTAGAGGATAGTCCGTACTGCTGGTATTCTGGAGACCAGTGGGGTCTCGTTTGCTACATTTCAGTTTGCTGGTGCTGCTTTAACTTGGTGGGAGGCATTTGAGAGGCGTAGGCCGGTTGGTTCAACACCAATCACTTGGCAGCAGTTCTCCACGATCTTTTTGGAAAAGTATGTTCCTCAGTCCCACAGAGAGGAGCAACGCAGACAGTTTGAGTAGTTGCGCCAATGAGAGTTGTCAGTTACTCAGTAGGAGATGCGGTTTTCTGAGTTGGCTATACATGCTTCAGAGTTAGTCCCTACTAATAGGGAGAGGATAAGGAGGTTTGTAAATGGCCTCACGTATCAGCTTCGAATTTTGATGACCAAGGAAAGAGTGTCTGGAGCTACATTCAAGCAGGTTGTTGACATTGCTCGGGATATTGAGTGGGTTCGTAGGGAGGAGCGTGATGAGAGGGAGTCCAAGAGGCCTCGGGGATCAGGTAGTTTCAATGGTGCCCCTTCTAGAGCGCAGTTTTATCCCAGTAGAGGTCGTCCATTTAGAACTCCTCAGTCAGCTCGCCCAGCTTATAGTGGCGCATCTTCGGGGTAGGGTCCCCACAACTCTTATCCGGGACGTTCATCTTTTAGTGCCCTTCCAGATCAGAGCTCCTCCAGGGCATCATCATATCAAGGTTCTTCTATGCATGGTTCATCTTGTGGTTATCATGGTGGAAGGGGTTCTCTTCAGTCCCCATCTCCAGCTCCAGGTAGTTGTTTCTTGTGTGGAGAGCTTGGACATGGATGGCGACAGTGTCCTCGTCGTGCTAGTGGTTCATCTCAGTAGAGGGTTCAGCCCTCGACTTCCGCCCCAGTCACTTCCCCACCTACCCAGGCAGCTAGGGGTGGTGGTCAGGCAGCTAGAAGCCGCCCAAGAGGGGGATTCGAGCAGGGGGAGGCCAGCCACGTATCTATGCACCTCCGGCTAGGCCTGATGCTATGCCGTCTGATGCGGTGATTACAAGTACTATCTTAGTTTGTCACAGTGATGCTTTGGCTTTATTTGACCCTAGTTCCATATACTCTTATGATTCATCGTATTTTTCTCACTTTCTGAATATGCCAGGTGAGTCTTTAGTTACGTCTGTTCATGTTTCGACTCCGGCGGGTGATAGTATTATTGTGGACCGCGTGTTCCGGTCGTGTGTTATAACTATTGGGGGCCTAGAGACCTGAGTGGACTTGTTGTTACCCAATATGGTTGATTTTGATGTGATACTGGGCATGGATTGGTTATCCCCATGTCATGTTATTCTTGATTGTCACGCTAAGACCGTGACCCTGGCTATGCCCAGAGTTTCGAGAGTTGAGTGGAGAGGGTCTATAGAGCATGTGCCTAGTAGAGTGATTTCTTATTTGAAGGCTCAGCGTATGGTTGAGAAAGAGTGTGAGTCTTATCTTGCTTTTGTAAGGGATGTTGGTAGTGAGACTCCTTCTATTGATTATGTTCATGTGGTCCGTGATTTTCCAAACGTATTTCCGGCAGACCTGCCAGGCATGCCACCCGACAGGGATATTGATTTTGGTATTGACCTTGTGCCAGACACCCAGCCTATCTCTATTCCCCCTTACCGCATGGCACCCGCAGAATTGAAAGAATTGAAAGAGCAGCTTTAGGAACTCCTAGATAAGGGGTTCATTCGATCCAGTGTGTCACCTTGGGGTGCACCAGTGTTGTTTGTGAAAAAGGTTATCTGGGGAGGTGGCTAATTTGTTCTTTGCATTCGCGAAAGGGCAGATGCGAACGCGTAGGTGTGGGGTGAGGAAGCACCGCGTTCGCGGTGAAAGGCACGCATTCGCGATGAGTCCTGATCGATTGGACCCCCAGGGAGTTTTGACTTGTGCGATCGCGAGCGGTCGACCGCGTTCGCAGAGGGTTAGCAGGGCAAGAATCGTGATCACGACCCTTTTTGTGCGTTCGCGTAGGGTAATCTAGGGGCCAGGAGAAAATGTGTTTCGCGAACGCGGGGAGGAGGCTGCGTTCGCGATGAAGGAATGACTGATCTGTTTATATTAAAACCCTTCGCAACCAATATCCACTTTTCCACCATTTTTGAATGGGAAGAGAGCTTTTGAGGCGATTTTGAAGAGAGAAAATCATTTTTCTACATTGAGGTAAGAATTTTGGACCCTACAACTCGATTATATGTGATTAAGGACCAAATTATCATTGTTTAATTTATGAAAATCAGTAGAAAAAGATGAAATTAGGGCTTGAGAATATGAGACCTTTTAGGGTTGATTTGAGGGGTCAAACGAACTCCGATTTTTGAGTTAGTTATATGTACGGACTCATGAGATGATGAAGAACATTTTGGTATAAAATTTGTCGAGTTTCGAGACACGGGCCCGGGGTTTGGGTTTTGGCTAATTTCGGGTTTTGTGCTAAAACTGATACTTTTCAACTGGAATTCATTCCCTTAGCATAATTTAATGTGAAAAATCTGAACTTGGTAGATTTGGAGCACTCGGAGGTTGATTCGAGAGGCAAGCGTGTTGCAGAGTAGGTTTTCGGGCTAGTTTGAGGTAAGTAATGTCTTTAAATCTTGTCCTGGTGGTATGAAACCCCGAAATTTACATCCTTTCATGGATTTGGAGTGACGCACACACTGGATGACGAGTGTGGGGCGTGCACGAATTGTAAATTTTGAAAAATGTTCCTTTTTAGGCAACTATTGAGTTGCAAAACTGCTTTTAAAGCATATGAGTTATAATATTACTATGTTTTGATATATTTGGGTTGTAAGCCATGTTTGGGGTCTAGTGTCAATCTGTTTTAACCCCTTGGGGGCTATTTTACTGATATTCTCACTACTTTGAAACTATCATTTTACATTCAGTCTTTCTTGTGAAATTGTTGACACTCTTATTTGATAATATTACGATTTCTTGAAATGAAATACTATTTTGGGTCGAGAACCCCATTTTATTCATGGCCCGAGTGGCATGCTGAGAGTGTCTTACTGAGTGAGTTTGAGGGCCAATATTGTGAGGATGTTATGATATGATAGAGGCCGAGTGCCTGAGAGTAATTTATCTCATGATGTGACTCTTTTATAACGCTTGGGCTGTAGGAGCCCTCCGGAGTCTGTACACACCCCCAGTGAGCGCAGGTACCTACTGAGTGCGAGTGCCGAGTGATGAGTGATTGGGAGACATGAGTGACAGTGAGGTTGCCCCCGGGGCTGATACTGAGTGATGGTGAGGTGCTGAGGGAAATTGTTATGAGTGATGATTATGGCCCGAGGGGCAGTTCTATGACGATATTTTACTGAGTTTGACTATGATTCACTTCATTTTTTAAACTGATATTACTGAGAGTTTTACTGAGAAATATTGGAAAATATACTTGTTTCAAAGGATTTTATGGAAACTTGTTTTCAAACTTATGTATACGATATCGAGACTTGATGTTTTACTATTTTGTGGATTGGTGCTTTTGTTCTGTGTGTTTCTTATACTTTAGACTGTGATTTATTTTCATTACTACTGAGTTGGCGTACTCATCATTACTCCCTGCACCCCTGTGTGCAGATCCAGGTACTGGTTCAAAGCAGTAGTTGTCCGAGCTCGTTGTCATCAGCGTTTGGGTTTTCAAGGTAGCTGTCCAGCGTCCGCAGATTCTCCACTTCCCTTCTTCATATAATACTTAGTATTTGATTCGTAGACATTTATTATGACATTAGCAGAGTTAGTTTATTTCTTAGATGCTCCTGATCTGTTGACACTAGTATGTGGGATTTGTTTAGACAGTAGATTATATTATATTTTCTTAAAGAAAAATTTTATACTATATTTGCTGGTTACTATTGATTTGAATAAATTTATTAAAATAAATGTGTAGTTATGTAATTGTTAGATATCCTAGTTCCACGATAGGCGCCATCACGACCTGTTAGGATTTGGGGTCGTGACAATCGACTACTTGAAGCATTGGAATCTCCCTCCAAACCCAAAAGAATCGAGGGCTCTCCGAACCAAGGCAGTCCGATTCTCACTCGATGAGAATAGAACATTGTATAGAAGGACCTTTGACGGACCTCTAGCAGTATGCTTGGGACCATGGAACACCGATTATGTGCTACGATAAATCCAAGAGGGCACCTGTAGCAACTACTCCGGTGTTGACTCCCTGGATCGAAAAGTAATCAGAGAAGGTTACTATTGGGATAGCATGGAAAAGGACACCAAGGAATTTGTTCGAAGATGTGACAAATGCCAAAGATTTGCACTGATGATTCATCAACCCGGTGAACAATAACACTCGGTCCTATCCCCGTGGCCATTCATGAAATGGGGAATGGACATCGTCGGCCCCCTACCAATGACGCCAGGTAAAGCTAGATTTATTTTATTTAGGACTAACTACTTCTCAAAATGGGTGGAAGCGTAGGCCTTTGAGAAGATTAGAGAAAAAGAAGTCATCAACTTCATATGGGATCACATCATATGTTGATTCGGGATTCCCTCCGAGACAACATGCGACAATGGGAAGCAATTCATTGGCAACAAAGTAACTAAGTTCCTCGAAGATCATAAAATCAAAAGGATTTTATCAACACTTTATCGCCCAAGCGCAAACAGCCAAGCCGAGTCCACATACAAAACCACCATTCAAAACTTAAAGAAGAGGTTAGATAATGCGAAGGGAAAATGGAGAGAAGTGTTGCCTGAGGTACTATGGGCATATCGAACGACGTCAAAGTCAATCACGGGAGAGACCCCATTTTCTTTGGTATATGGGTCCGAGGCATTGATACCAGTCGAGGTCGGGGAACCGAGGGTCAGATTTCAACATGCCACCGAGGACTCGAACAACGAGGCCATGAACACCTCCTTCGAGCTTCTAGATGAAAAATGCGAGGCCGCATTAGTTCGAATGGCCACTCAAAAACAAAGGATCGAAAGGTAATAAAACAGGAGAACGAACCTCCGCTACTTCGGAGTCGGGGATTTGGTTCTGAAGAAATTCACCCTCAACACTCGAAACCAAATGAAGGGAAGTTAGGCCCTAGTTAGGAAGGACCATACTGCGTCCTCGGAGTAGTAGGCAAAGGGTCCTACAAACTTAGCACTATGGAAGGCGAGCAACTACCAAGCAATTGGAATATATCATTGCTCAAACGCTATTATTGCTGCGGTATAACTTTCTCCCTTTTTCATTTATATTTCATACTAACTTCTTACAGGTGTTCGATCGGAGATATCGAAGCACCCTTCAGCTCAAAGACCTTGGGTTTTAAAGCATGCGTTGCACTCTTTTTCCCTTAGATCGGGTTTTATCCCAAATGGATTTTACCGGCAAGGTTTTTAATGAGGCAACATCTATATGCTACCTAAGGAAAACTCAACAAGTATTCAAGGCTTCTTTTTCAATCAACCTCAAATACTGGGGAGCATCACCCTCGGAGGATACTTTTTCGAAGAAAACAAGTTATGCCGAAGACGGTCAAAGGAGAATGTAGTAATGGGCCAAACGGTCAAATGAACTGTGTCCATGTAGAATAGTCGAGCCCACGATGGAAACAATATGTACGCATGTATCAATTATTCGAAGAAGCATTATTATTTATCAAAACACAATGTGCCTCAAAGAAGTCTACTATTTTCACATTAAACGGCTCAAGGGCCAAATACACCCGAACACCCGGGGATAGTCTTCGACAGTCAACCTATCGAGTCATAAAACACTCAAACTCACCTCAATGAGGCGAACTCAAGCTTATAAGACCTCAATGAGGCATACTCGAACTTATAAGACCTTAACGAGGCATACTCAAACTTATAAGACCTTAAAGAAAGCACCCCCCCCCCCCCAGATATTAAGGCCAAGGCTACATACTCGAACTTATAAGACCCTTAAAAAGGCATACCCTTGATATTAAAGCCGAGGCCATCTCACTCGGGGACTAAAGGCTAAGGCCAAATATAAATACTACGGTCATATCAAAAGGCTATAGCCGAAATAATGCGGCCCGAAGATGCCCGACTTCTGCCATAAAACTAAAGGCCTTCACATACTTTGAAAATCGGTTAAATTAGGCTACCGTCGGCAAAATCAAGAGGGCTTCAATAATATCAACTCTGAACAATGTGAAGGCTTGAAAAATATCAGCCTTCAAGAAAACCTCATGAGCTATTCAATTATCGTCGCACATCGACTTGCAATCGAGGTTCCAATCAATCAAACCATCAAAAAGTCGGACGAATATAAAAACATGCCAAGGCATAACAAATTTTTTACAAGTCTTTAGCCAGAAAGGGGGAAAATCGTAGCCATTTTAGAGGTCGAATCGACCAATCTAAAAAGAGCCTAAGGGTCGATATGTAAGAGCCTAAGGGCCAACCTAAATATCCTAAGGTCCAATCTAAAGAGCCTAAGGGCCAACTTAAAAGAGCCTTAGGGCCAACCTAAAAGAGACTAAGGGCCGGTGTTTTAAATCCTAAGTACCAATACTTAAAGAACCTAAAGGTCAAAGCACACCATGATCGAGACCTTACCCAGTTCGGACTCGAAAGTCTCGAGCTAATAACTTAAGGGTTTTATAGTCAAAGTCCAACACATAAGGTTGATCGTCAACGACATCAAAATTCAAAGGCAAAGAAAAAACAGGAATTAACACAACACAAAGACGGAACAAATATTTCTTTTATATTCAAATGGTGTTCACAAAAGTATATTTACAAAGCTCCCACACGGAGCTCTTACTCAAAAGAAGGAAAATAAAGGAAGCCTAATCTATTGCCGGGCCACCCGATCGGAGGTAGTTCCCTCAGGAGCTGCACCTTCGATGGCTTGACCTTCGGTACCCTGATCATCGGTGGCTCCTTCCTCCTCGGGGACTTCATCTTCGTCCCCCTCACTCTCAGAGCCGCTAAATGGATCCTCATCGGATGTGAACAGTGTCACCGCCTCTTCTTCCAAGGCCTTCACCTTCTCGATCTGAGCAGGAAGATCAAAGCCTTCGACTCGCACCTCCTCAAGGGTCTGCCTTCGAGATTCCAGTCGAGATTAGTGATGGCCTATGCTAAATTGATCTCGTCCGCTTCAACTACCTTCTTAGCCTGGGCATTGGCATCAACAACATTGATCCAATAGGTAGATATGATTGCATCAGTTTTGGACATGGTTTTGGCTAACTCTGTAGCTGACTCAGTGTGAAGGTCCTTATATTTATGGCTTTCTTCCTTTGCACCTTGAAGTTGGTGCTCAGCCGAGGTTATTATATCTCATAGAGTATCCTTCTCGAAGGCTATATTATCCATGCGTTGTTTCAGCCCGAGGATCTCAGTATCTTTGGCCTTAAGCTCCCCCCTGAGTTTCCCCGCCAGGTCATTCTTCTGCTCGAGCTGCAAGAATCGAGTTAAGACATTAAACTCTAAATATAGTAAGCATAAAGTAAGCCGACAAAGTCTGTATTACCTGTTAAATGAGATTGACCCGCTCTCGGGAAATCTTCTGCAAACTTGCTCGAAGGTCGTTGAGTTTCCCCTCCTTTTTGGCGTAAAGAGCCTTGAGCTCATCCGACTCTGACATGAGCTTCCCAAGCTCATCTTCGTAGTGGGCCAGCTCATCTCATGACTTGGAAAAGGCCTGGTCAAAGAGCATTACGGCCTAAAAACACAAAGGAAAGAAATCAAAAAGGCAAGAATAAAAACTCAAAATACAGTTGTTAAGTCAAAGATTACCTATTTTCGAAACTTCTTAGCCTCTTCGAATATGAATAAGGCATCGAGGTCAAGGCCTTCCTCAACCCCGGCAAAGCATACTTTGAATATATTATTCTCTCTGTGGGATTCCCCCACATCGGGAGTCTCCATATCTTGGGCATCCCGTATTTGCTCTGGAGAAAATGATGGGCCTGGTGGAGAATCTTCGACATTAATAACCCCGAGTGGCTCAGTCGGGGAATTCTCTCGCCTTCAAGGAGCTTCAGAGTTGGGTTCCTCGAGTTTATCGACCAAGTGCCCTTTGGCACCAGACGTATTTTGGTCGTCGGTCGGTTCGGGGACTTTATTTGAACCCCACTATAGAATCTCCTCAACACGAGGTGGGACAACATCGACAGCCTCTAATTCAACAGTCTTCGACTCAACAGCCTTCAACTCAGCAGCCTTCGAAGCATCAGTGCTTCCTCTTCCCCTAAGCACTAATAGGCAGTCATCATCCTCTTCGTCCTCAGCACGAAGGCTCTCGGCAGCTTCCGAAGTTAAGGCCACCGAATCGGCCGTAGGCTTTCGAGATTTGGCCTTTTTTGGCTTCGGGGACTCAGCCTGACCTTTTCTTTCTCTTCTTATCCTTAGAAGGTTTTGGGGTTTCTGCTTCTCTAGGTGGAGGCTGCCTCATCGAAACAGCCTCTCCAAGGAAAACATAAGCATATAGGTTAAGTATATTATCAAGAGATATTTTCACTAAGAGATTTTAATACATCAATAATAAAAACTCACCATGGTTTTTAGCCTCCCATCGGCCTCTAGCCATGTCGTGCCAGACATACTCAACATAGGTGGAGGTGGAATCTAGTAGGAGAACCCTTCCCGGGAGGTCCTTAACCGTGACAGGGTACAACTCAACGGTTGCATCATCGGAAAGGAGTTAGTTCAAAAGGAAGAGAAAGCATTCAATTAACGAAACATGTTCGACGTATCGACACTTACGATTCATATTCTATTCCTCAGGGAATGGCCTCTTCTTAGAAGGAATCAGGTCAGAGGTCTTGACTTGAACGAAGCGGCTCATCCATCCTCAGTCTTTATCTTCGTCGATACTAGCGAAGAAAGACTTCGAAGATCAACGTTGTATTTTAATCAAGCCACCTCGATAGAGACGAGGGTTTTACAGTCTAATCAGATGGTCGAAGGTGAAAGGAATCCCCTTGCCAATGTTCAAAAAGTACCTAATCAGGTCAACGATTCGCCAGAAGGAAGGATAGATTTGGCCGAGCGTCACCCGATATTGTCGACAAAAGTCGAGGATCACTGGATCTATCGAGGGCAAGGAAGGTTCTACGAGACCTAAGGTGAATGAGTATGTGTATACGCTGAGGAAACCGGCTTTGTAAGTGGTTATGTCCTCTTCAGGTGAAGGGATCTTCACTTGTACCGCGTCCCCCCAACGACAATCAACCTTTACTTTTCCGGTTTTAGTTATGAGACTAATATATCGAGACATGGGTTCACATCGTCCCGCAACCGAGGAAGGTTTTTCGACCTTGAAATCAGAAGACGTTTCACAGGATCCAGGGGTACACTCCTCAATACAAGAAGGTACTATGGTTTTGCTCTTAGACGAGCGTGATGATGAAGGGGCTTTCTCATTTTGGGGAACTGTCTTAGAAGTTGTTTCCATGATTGTTGTGAAATTTTAGAATAGGAAGAAGAAACTGGTTAAGAGATGAACACAAAGAGAGGATGAATGCAGAGAAAAGTTGGTGAAGATTTGAAGATGTTAAAAGTAAAAGTATAAAAAGTGAAGGACTGAAGTATTTATAGGGGTAAGCTAAGCGTGTCGGGGAATCTAAAAGGACGGCCAATAGCCGTTATCGATTTGCAGTTTTTTTAGAACTATGCAGATGTGACCTCTGCACGACCTTTATGTCATACCAATCATTGACCTCACGTGACGGACATCATGGTCGGAATATCAATGGGTCGAGAATTCAAAATCATTTCTTATCATTTCATTCTAAGAAATGCGGGGACTATCTGTATATGGTCAATATCGGGGATCCCGACATCGAGGTCTTTATGGCGTTCCTATCCCAAGCTTTAGAGGCTCGAAGTAAAGTCTGAAGTTCGACCTCAAAATGCATACCTCGAGAGAGAACATCGAAGGCCCATCGCGGCCTACCTCAAAGCTATGTAAAATTGATGACCGTCATGGAAAAGCAGAAATTTCCCAAGGACACGTGGTTAGGACTAATAAGATCTGCAAGAGATAGTACAAATACGTACTAGGCCGTTATACAGATGTACCAATGGTATTCTTTGTCATAATTAGATATGTACCATATTAGGATTTTTCCCTCCTATATAAAGGGGACTCCAATTATTTTGTAACATACATAATTCACTGCAATACGACATTCTACTATGTTTTTTTCGTATATTGAACTTAAGAATATTCTTCAACATTATTGTTCTTCATTTATTGTTCATATTTATTGCTACTAAACTGACCTCGAGACCCCCGAGGCTGTCAACCCGAGGTCCCATTTCCTTTGGCAAAATTGGTTTGGTTACCATATTCTTCTAACTTACACTTAAGATTTCTAGCTAATCTACTAGTATTGAAATAAATCATGTATTTTTAGAACCACAAATCAAATTTAATTGTTAGCACAATTTTCAAGCAAACAAATAAAGATTTATACAATTGAAATAAATAGTCAAGGCATCTAAAAAGTTATAAAAAAAAATACACATGACTTTTCGTTTCTTATGACATCAGGCACTTCGAATTGGATTATGAAAACTCCTGTTCAATTTTTCGGTTATGAAATACCAAACCAAATAATCTTAGTTTGGTTTATTTTCTTAGAGATTTCAGATTAATTGGTTTAGTTATTTTTAAAATTTACACCTATAGACATATTCTTACATGAAATAATGGACCTCTAAATAAAGTATTTATGTCAAATTGCATAATTACCTCATTCCCATTATATTCATCTGAAAATTTGATAATTGTAAGTACAAATGTAAATTCTTGATATGACAAAATGATTACAAGAAGAAAAAATAATAATAAAAAAGTATGAGATAACTATCATGAGTATATATTATAAATAGTCAATAGAAATAAATAGTCAAGGCATCTAAAAAGTTATTAAAAAATACACATGACTATTTATTTCAATTGTATTAATCTTTATTTTAAGATCAAATTAAAAAAAATATTAACTAAAACATTGTTATTTTTAGCCAAATAAAAAACTTTAGCCTAAATAATGTGGTTCTATCCAAGTTTATTGTAAATTGTATTCGAAAAGAATTATCCAAAAAAGTAACATACTTAAAAAGGTAAAAATATATTTTATTTTAAAACAAAATGCCACATATACAGAAAACTCTACGTGGCAGACGGGTGCACGCACACTCTTTTCCACATTAGTGTATAGGGGGTAGTGGCTCTCAAAATGCCAAGTTGAGGGAGGTAATTAAGACCACGAATAGTTTAAGGCTGTAACTAATAATCCGTGTCAAGTTTAGGGGAGTGCCAAAGTATTTTTCCATTATATAAAGGTGGGGAATAACAAGATGATGCGACATCTCCTATAGTGTAGGAATTCTATCTACCTTTCGACTTATTGTTTTTACATTTTTATTTCATTTTAACCATTTATGTTATTTTAAATTTATATCCATATCCATAACTCACACCTCTATATTGAGGGTTATGACTTTTCAAAGTCTATAACCCCAATTATTTATCGTGTTCTAAATTGTATCTTGGATTGTGACTTTTCTAATCCAATACCCCCATTCTGATAATTTGAATTTTGGGTTATGACTTTTCTAATTCATAACCCCCATCTTTCTAATAATGTGCTATAAACTGCATCTTTCCTTCATATTTTTTCCTAGTCTTATACCGTTTAGTTTTATGCAGTTATGTTTCTTGCACTCCTCTCATTTTGCAATAAGGGCATGTTTGGTATAACAAAATATATTTTTTGTGAAAAATATTTTTCAAGAAAGCAAGTAGTAATCTTATTCATTTTTTGATATTTGGTATGCGAATTAAGGAAAATAACTTTTCAAGAGTATTCATAAATAATTTAGATACAATAAAAATGAAGCCATAAATTTTCGAACCAACAACCTTCCGAACCAACAAATTTCATAAACTTCTAAACCGCTAAACTTTCAAAATCGTGAAATTTGGAACCCATAAACTTTATAATTTCTTAACCCGTAAACTTTCAAAACATAAACCTCCAAACTCATATATTTGGAACTTGTAAAATTTAAAACCTGTAAACCGAATGATGAAAAATTAAAACTGAAAAAATATTTTAAAAAAATATTATTTGGGGGGAGGGGTAGTGCGGAAAAACGAAAAGCACAAATTTGACAATTATACCTTTTTGCAGGGGAGAGGGTGGTAGTGTTGCCTTTTTATTAAGGGGTGTGAATGTGAAATGGAAGAGGTACCTCTTGGATTGCACCTCTTCATCTCACCATTTCATTGTCTATAAATTTAGAGGCTTGGCCTCATTTTTCATAGAAGGAAAATCTGAAATCATCTCCCATCTTTACTACTTTGTTGCATTATTGTCCGAATAAACATAAGTGTCAAGTGTGATTTGCTCCGTTTGTTGAGTTCGCTAAAGTTCTGTGATTTGAAGTGCTGCTATCCCAAAATATTTATTCTGTTCTATCCCGGGAGGAATTAATCTGTATACCATGGGAAACACTGAGGAAATTAAATTTCTTAAGGACACATTGGGAATTCAGTGGGTTCGAAATTATTTTACAATTTTATTTATTGAACTAACGTTTGTTTGCTTCTCTGATTTTCTGATTTTTGAACACAAAAATGCCAACAATCTTAAAGAATTTGATTGAATTATTCCAAAATCACTGGATTCGATGATGGTAAAGAAAGAAAAATGACATGATGACTTCATCACTTTGTTTGGCAATTAAGAAATGTTATACTTTCTGTCTTCCAACATGCTAAATTATTTTGACCAATTAAATGGTGTAAGATCGAGAGAATTGTCAAAGAAAATAGAGTGATGTTGTTTGCAGTATCAACACAATACTGTACCATTTGTGAGAAAATTGTGTATCATGATTAAGTACAAAGAGAATAGAAGTATTATGAATTAAGCTGATCAAAGTTCAAAGTGAATATAGTAAAAATTAAATATGTTGTGTGTGTGGTTGTGGATTTAGTAAAATGGCATGATTCAAATAACAAGGCAATATCTGATAAGATAATGCAAACTGTTCTACACTTTGCATTCAAACGTGACCAGCGTGATAAAAACAAAGGGAGTTGTCCTTTGCTTATGAGTCGTCTATTGTCATTATTGCCACATGTAAAAAAAAGGATTAAAAAATAGGGGGACCGCAAGCCTTTTCAGAAGTGTGCCAAAAGGTGCAAAAGAAGGGATTCGCTTCTTCGGAGATCAAAAGTTCTTTCATATGAAAAATGATTTTAACTACAGAGATGGTCATAATATCAAAGTAGTGGATCTAAAATGGAAATACGGGTTCTATTTTTTTAACTCTGCTTCTTATTAATTTAAGAATTTTCATCCATTGTGATTTATGATATCTTGCTTCTATAATGTTAGAGTAGATATTCTATGGGATGAAAATGTCACGACCCAAATTCCCACCCTTTGGGCCGTGACTGCGCCTAACGTTGAACCCGCTAGGCCAGCCAACGTATAACTTGCAATAGTAATTTATAATCATTTAATACTGAACGAAACGATGGTTCGTCACTTTCAACAAATCTCCAACAAAATCCTGTAAACATTTTCTTAATAAAGATAAGGAAAACCTTAAGCATGCGAAGAATAAAGACATGATAAACTTAAACAACGTAACACTTCCCACACTGGTGACTTTCAAACTTTACTGGGCCTTCCAAGTCCCCTCAATTGTTTCACAGCAGAGAAATAATAACAATATCTTAGAAGAACTCAAAATGAAATGATAAGATATCAACAACGAACAATCCCAAAACCGGGGTGTCACAAACTCACGGGCTAACTACTGGAATACTAAAT
>MDKH01153136.1:0-12439 GCA_005239495.1 Nicotiana undulata | reverse complement strand
TTTGAGGCAGCGAAGGTGGCTTGAGTTATTAAAGGACTACGATCTCACTATTTTGTATCATCCAGGCAAGGCAAATGTAGTGGCGGATGCATTCAGCAGACGGGTAGCTAGCATGGGTAGTTTGGCCTACATTTCAGCTGAGGAGAGGCCTTTAGCCTTGGACATTCAATTCTTGGCTAATCGATTAGTGAGATTGGACCTTTCAGAGCCCCGTCGAGTTTTAGCTCACGTGGTAGCTCAGTATTCACTATTGGGAGAGATCAAGGCTCGACAGTTTGATGATCCACGCCTAGCAGAGCTTAGGGATACAGTGGTCCAAGGCAGGGCCAAGGAGGTTACTTTAGGTGAGGACGGTGTTCTGCGGCTCCAAGGGCGATTGTGTGTTCCTGATATTGATGGTCTGAGGGAAAGAATTCTAGCAGAGGCGCACGGTTCTCGGTACTCTATTCACCCAGGATAGATGAAGATGTATCGTGATTTGAGGCAACACTACTGGTGGAGGCGGATGAATAAGGACATTGTTCAGTATGTGGCCAGGAGTCTTAATTGTCAGCAGGTTAAGTACGACCATCAGCGGCCAGGAGGCTTGTTTCAGCAGATGCCCATTCCTCAGTGGAAGTGGGAGTGTATCACTATGGACTTTGTGGTTGGGTTGCCTCGGACTTTGCGGAAGGTTGACGCGGTTTGGGTCATTGTGGACAGACTGACCAAATCGGCGCATTTCATTTTATGGCTACTACTTACACTACAGAGAGGTTGGCTCATATTTATCTTCGTGAGATAGTTCGATTGCATCGTGTGCCGGTGTCTATCATTTCAGATCGGGGTCCTCAGTTCACTTCGCACTTCTGGAGAGCTTTGCACAGCGAGATGGGTACTCAGATAGACCTCAGTTCAGCTTTTCACCCTCAGACTGATGGCCAGTCAGAGCGTACAGTTCAGATTCTGGAGGACATGCTCAGGGATTGCGTGATTGATTTCGGGGGACAGTGGGACCAATTCCTACCTTTGGCGGAGTTTGCATACAATAATAGTTATCAGTCTAGCATCGAGATGGCTCCATTTGAGGCTTTATATGGTCGGCGATGTCGTTCTCCGATTGGATGGTTTGAGCCTGGTGAGGCCAAGTTATACGGTACAGATCTGGTCAGATATGCCTTGGAAAAGGTGAAGATGATTCAGGAGAGGCTGCGTACAGCACAGTCTAGGCAGAAGAGCTACGAAGATCAGCGGGCACGTGATGTATCATTCATGGAGGGAGATAAGGTTATGTTTAAGGTTTCGCCGACGAAGGGCATTATGAGATTCGGGAAGAAAGGCAAGTTGAGCCCTAGGTTTATAGGTCCTTTCGAGGTGCTGAAGCGGGTTGGAGAGGTTTCTTATGAGCTTGCTTTGCCTCCAACCTTATCAGGAGTTCACCCAGTATTTCATGTATCTATGCTTCGGAGGTATCACGCCGACTTCTCGCACGTGGTTGATTACAGCACTATTCAGTTAGATGAGAAGTTGGGCTACGAGGAGGAGCCAGTGGCAATTATTGATAGGCAGGACCGCCAGTTGAGGTCTAAGATAGTTTCCGCGGTTAAGGTCCAGTGGAGAGGCCAACCAGTTGAGGAGGCGACTTGGGAGTCCGAGCGGGACATGCGGAGCAGATATCCATAGCTATTCAGCACTCCAGGTACGATTCTAATCCCGTTCGAGGACGAACGTTTGTTTAAGAGGGGGAGAATGTACCGACCCAGCCGGTCGTATTTTGTATCAGGGTCCTATTTCCATGAATGAAACCTTCCTTAGCGGCTATTCGTGCTTTATGACTCGCGCGAGCGGGTGGTTCGGGATTTGGGAATGATTTGGATGGTTTAGGAACACTTGGTTCCTTAAGTTTTAGGTTTGAATTCAAGGGGTATGGAGGGTGGTTTCAAGTTGCAGTGATGTTTTGAGTGTTCCGTGAGCTTGAGCGAGTCCGTCATATGATTAGGGACTTGTTGGTATATTTTGTCGGAGGCTCAGGTGGGCCCAGGGGCTTCCCGGACCCCGCACGGGGCCAAAAACCAGCAAAATCCACTGCTGGTGTGGCTGCTTCTAGTGTGACCACACCTGCGGTCTACCAGTCGCAGGTGCGAGACCGCACCTGCGGACCCAGCCTCGCAGGCGCGGAAATCCCATAGACCCCTCTACCACCGCAGGTGAGGACTTGTTCCCCCTAGTGCGATTCCGCTGGTGCAGACTTCCCTCGCAGGTGCGACCCCAGCTCCCAGGCCCAGCCTTTGCAGGTGCGGACTTGTGCCCGCTGGTGCGAGTCCGCTGGTGCGTACTTCCCCTCGCAGGTGCGACCCCAGCTCCCAGGCCCAGCCTCCGCAGGTGCGGCCAATCCTTCGCAGGTGCGGGACCGCACCTGCGGCCCCAAAGTCGCTAGTGCGAGAATCCCTAAAGGCAACCTATATTTAAGTTCCAAACACGGGTCTTCTTCATTTTTCAACCATTTCACCTCCATTAGAGAGTTCTAGAAGCTTCAAGAACCTGCTCTTGACCCAAATTCAGTAGAGGTAAGTAAATTCTTTTCATTTATCTAGTTTCATACATGAATTAACAAAGAAATCAACTACTAATTCTTGGAAAAATCTAGGGTTTGGGTTGTAAATGGGATTTTGGAGAATTAGTGAATTTCCCCTTTCTTAGCCATCGAATTCCTGAATAAATTATGTAATTACGATCCTTAGACTACGGGTAATTTCATCCTTCAAGAATTTTCAAAATCCGAAAGCGTGGGCCCGGGGTCGAAATTTCAAAAATCGTCAAGAATGTTAAATTTTGGGAATTCTTGCTAATTCTCCTTATTGAAACTTAAATTGATTTAATTATGCTATGTTTGGCTAGCTGCGAGCCGTCGAGGGTAGTTTCAGAATTTCAGGCGCATCGTTTGATCCAGTCCTTGGTCCGAGGAGTGCTTTTATCGGGGTGAGTCTCATTTCTAACCTCGTAAGAGAGAAATTGTCCCTCTAGGTAACCTTGTTTGCTATGTGATCTTGTTTGGGGCTACGTACGCACCGAGTGACGAGAGTCCGTACGTAGTGGCTATTACTACTTCGTCCGGGTAGTTAGGACACAGCATGCTCATTGGTTTCCTCTGTTGTAGCATAGATATGACTTGTATACTTGTGTGACTGGTATTGTTGTCTTTCAACGTGTGATACTTGGCTTGATTTAAAAGTGATAAGAGAGTAACGGCAGAGTGAGGATTGATTATATTATGGGATCGAGTTGTACGCCACGGCAGAGTGATGATTGATTATATTATAGGATCGGGTCGTACGTCACGGCAGAGTGATGATTGATTATATTATGGGGTCGACCGTACGCCACGGCAGAGTGATGATTGATTATATTATGGGATCGGGTTATACGCCACGGCAGAGTGATGATTGATTATATTATGGGATCGGGCCGTACGCCACGGTGAGATTGAGACTACCAGGGTGGGATCGGCCGTACGCCACGGCGATATTAAGACTATCTGGGTGGGATCGGGTCGTACGTCACGGCAGAGTGATGATTGATTATATTATGGGATCGGGCCGTACGCCACGGTGAGATTGAGACTACCAGGGTGGGATCGGCCGTACGCCACGGCGAGATTGAGACTACCAGGGTGGGATCGGGTCGTACGCCACGGCGAGATTGAGACTACCAGGGTGGGATCGGGTCGTACGCCACGGCGAGATTGAGACTACCAGGGTTGGATTGGGCCGTACGCCACGGTGAGATTGAGACTACCAGGGTGGGATTGGGTCGTACGCCACGGCGATATTAAGACTATCTGGGTGGGATCGGGTCGTACGCCACGGCGAGATTGAGACTACCAGGGTAGGATCGGGTCATACGCCACGGCGAGATTGAGACTAGCAGGGTGGGATCGGGCCGTACGCCACGGCGAATATCAAACTTGTTTGATTTGAGATTGTTATTTGATGCCGGATATTGGTGTACTTGATTATTTGTGTTTACTTGCCTACAGTTTTCTTTACATCCTGCTTACCTTACGACTGTTGGACCTTAGTGAGTATCGAGTCGACCTCTCATCACTACTTCTTCGAGATTAGATGGGATACTCACTGGGTACATATTTATATATATGTACTCATGCTGCATTTTCTTTCCTTTTATGTACTTGACTGTACAGGTCCTGAGGCTGGTCCATCTAATTTTCAGGCCGGTGCCAGATATTGATAGTGTGGTCATACTTCACGGTGAGCTTCTTTCTTGGCGATTTCCTAGCAGCACCCTGGAGTTTTTTTTGTTATGCTCTCTGTCTATCTCATTCAGACCGGGACCATGTATATGTCGTAGTCATTGTATATTCAGTAGTTGCCCGTGACACTCGTGACACTAGTTCCTGGCACACACGCGGTATATATTTTTGGGGTTTTGGGATGTATGTCTATGTGTATGTTTTATTTCGGCCTTGTATCTTCTATGATTTTACCTTCACTCAAGGCTAGTATCATGTTTGTTGTTATAAACTGGTAACCATTGACTTGTTTGATCGAATGGGAAGGGTATCACTTAGTGAAAGTTATATCGGCTTGCCTAACCCCGTTGTTGGGCGCCATCATGACCTGAATTAGGATTTAGGTCGTGACAGGGGAAGACCTAGAATTTGTATTTTTGGATTGTTACCACGAATTTGGTCATGAAATTGAGAGAGAATTATATATTTGAATTCGAGAGGCTATGGATAAACTTTATCTTCGAAAAATTTAGGAATCCGGGTACTTGGGCCCGAGGGAAATTTTGTCAACTTCCGAGCGGAGTCGGAAAATTATATAAATTGAATTGCTAATTATTATTGTATATTTTCATTGGTTTGCCTGTTATTTGGCTAGTTTTGGAGTGTTGTGCATTGATTTGAGTCATCGGAAGGGCTTGGAAGCCGGTTATGGAACTTCGGAGCGAGGTAAGTCTCCTTTCTAACCTTGTGAGGGGGAATTGTCCCCATAGGTGAACTAATTGAATATGTGCTACTATTTATGGGGGCTACATACACACGAGGTGACGGGAGTTCGTGCGTAGCTACTATTATGCTTGTGTCTGGGTTGTCTAGGACCCACTAGCATGCTTTACTTGTCGTACTTGAAATTTGTCTAATAAAATTAGACTGTTAATATTATTGAATTAGTAACTGAATACCTAAGAAGGTTAAAGTTTATTTTTTTTAATCATCTAGAAAGGGGATTGATTTTCCTTGGATAATTGTCTTCCTGATAAAGCATGTTCTATTTGTCGTACTTGTAGCCTCAGTGATAAATTTATAATATTTAAAATCTTATCGAACTTGGAAAATAAATTTCCAGAAAAGATTTAAATACTATCTTCGTGTCCATTAAAAGAGAATTTTATCACTTCCTTGAGTAACTGCCTTCCTGATAAAAATGTGAATTTATTGTGTAAATATGTGTATGTATGAGTACCTGAGTCGCATGTATGATTCGCGAGCAAGGTAACTCTATTATTTATATATGACTGCGTCGCATGATCTATTCGCGAGTTGGGTAATAGATGCATCTATGGTTCGAGCCGTTCGACCCTTCAGCAGTGCACCTTTTATTATCATTGGTTCGAGCCGTTCGACCCTCGGCATTACTTGCACATGATATTTGCTGAGTATTTTCTGTGAATTTTTAACTGTTTACTGGCCTTGAATTATAAGTTGTCAATTGAAATGACGAAGACTTAAAAATTGTAAATGTGGAAGAAGCTGTTATTTCTTATCATTATCTGTTAATTTCCTATGATATCCATGCTTAGTGTCACCCTTGATTTTTATTAAATTGACCTCTAGCAAGTGTCCAATTTGACCTCTCGTCACTACCTGTTCGAGGTTAGGCGGGATACTTACTGAGTACACGTTGTTTTCGTATTCATGCTACACTTGCTCTGCATTTTTATTGCACAGGTACATTTATAGAAAGCGGCCCTGCTTGACACAGTGATGTGGCTGACTTGGTGACTTAGACGAGTTGCACCATCCCGAGACGACCCGCAGCCGGCAGAGTCTCCCTCAGATGTATTGTATTGTACCTTAAATTCTTTATCCAGTTTGTACTCCGGACAAACATTGTATTATATGTATACTTCTTTCTTAGAAATAGCTCATGCACTTGTGACACGGGTTCTGGGATGTTTTTGGGATGTATTTTATTAAATGGATTCTTAAAGCATCGTTATTCACTAAGTAAAGTTTATTGATTATTATGTAATGAAATGAAAAGTAACGATTTCAAATTTACTAAAATAGGAATTTAATTCAACTATTTAATGTTTGGCTTGTCTGACAGTGGTGTCCGGCGCTATCATGACCTCAATAGATTTTGGGTCGTGACAATGTGCTACTGGGCCTGGGGGAGGGGGGCTTGTCTTACACTACCCGAACGTGGCCTGGTGACCGCGAACGCGAAAGCCCCAGTCCCTAAAGCTATGCGAATGCGTCCCATCCGGTGCGAACGCGAAGGCCACTTGGGTCTGATCCTATGCGAACGCGAGCAGGCCCACGCGAACGCGATGAAGGCCTGCCCGGCTATATAAAAACAATGTTAAACACGGACAAAACCCTTTCTTTCACCATTTTTCGAACTACCAAGCCCTAGAGACGATTTGCTTCACCAAAGTTCATCCCCAAAGTGTTGGTAATCAATTCTAAACTCTACTCTTTCACTTACCCAATATTTTTCTTCACTTTTAAATCAAAAATCAAGAAATTTCATGGTAAAAATTAAGGGTTTGGGTAGAATTAGGGGATTTTGTAAAAATCGAATCTTTACCTCGAATTGAGGTTGGATTTCGAAACTAATTGCATATTCAGGCTCGGGGTGAATGGGTAAACAAAATTTGGTCTGAACCCCGAGTTTGGACCAAGTGGACCTCGGGTCGGGTTTTAACTTTTTTTTAGAAAACTTAGGAAAAATTATAATTTTCAATAAACTTAGGAATCCCCAACCTAATTGCTATGTGAATTTGCATGTGCGTGGTGTATAGGCGAGGTGACGAGTATCTATGCACCGCCAAATTGTCGGTTAAACATTATCCCTTCCCTATTTCCAATTTATTTGATTCATGGCGTAATTGTTTGATGTTCATTGATGTTTCTATGACTACTTGACTTTGCTAACTTGTTGTGAAGTCTTGTTTTAATTATTTTGCAAAGTGTTGGTTGTTTCCTTGATTTTATTGTGGTACATAAAGGTTGAGCGGGTTGACATTGTTTTACGAGATATGTATGTTCATGTTGGTTTCATTTTGAGATGATATTGATGAAGCTTATGAGAAAATACAATCTCTTGTTTATATTTGTTGAGACAAAAATGTTGTGAAAGGCTTGGCCTGAATTGTGAGAGTTTTCATAAATAAACTGATATGATATGTCTGGTGGGAGCAGATTGCACGCCGCAACAAGGAGTAATAAGGGTGGACAGGTGGGATCGGGTTTCACGCCGCAACAGGAGTAATAAGGGTGATATATATATATATATATATATATATATATATATATATATATATATATATATATATATAGCGAGGAGCAATAAAGGTGGACAGGTGGGTGCGGGTTGCACGCCGCAACAGGGAGCAATAAGGGAGGACACTTATAGTTTACTGATTTTCAAAAACAAAGATTTGAAAACTTACTGTATTACCTTACTAATTTTTTCATATTTTGCACTACTTTTATTTAAAATAGAAAATTGGAAATTTACGTGAGAATTGGTTATACCGGAGACAAAAAAAAGGTAGTTGAGTTATTTTAAATCGTTGATATAGTTATTGTTTGTTTATTTTAGAATTTCCTTTTTGCTTTATTTTATATTGTTCACAGGTTATATTGTTAATGTCTCGCCGTAACCTCGTCACTACTTCGTCGAGGTTAGGTTCGGCATTTACTCAGTACATGGGGTCGTTGTACTGATATTACACTCCGCACTCTTTTGTGCATATCCAGGTACCATCCAGCATTAGAGACATTAGTAGCGGTCATTCATCATTTGGAGACACGAGGTATATCTGCCGGCCTCCACAGATTCCTAGAGTCTTCTCCTAGTTTTATAGAGACTGTTTTATTTTACTCAAAACAGATATATTATTTCTTCCAGCCCATTATTTGTAGTATTCTTAGAAGTTCGTGAATTGTGACACCAGACCCTGGGGTAGTCTTAGAGTTATATATATATATATATAATTGTGATACCCAAGGAGTCATTTTATGAATTTAGACTCCGTTCTACGATTATTAGCCATAAAAAGATTAATTTTAACTACCTCGATTTGCTTGTGCAGTCCGGGCGCGAAACCAGAAAGCTTTTATGTGAAAATATAAGAAATAATAATTTTTAGAATTAAAAATTTGGATTTAGTTGACTTGAGTCAACATTTTGAGTAAATGAACTCGGATCTGTGTTTCGACGATCCCGAGAGGTCCGCAGTAAAATATGGGACTTAGGCGTATGCCCGGAATTGAATTTCGAGGTCCCAAGACTTAGAAATCAATTTTTGAAAGAAATGGTTTTGCTGAATTATTAATAAAATAAAGAAATGAATTAACGTTTGAAACGGTTGGTATGGGGCCCGTATTTTGGTTCTAGAGCTCGATACAAGTTTGTTATGATATATAAGCCTTGTCTGCGAAATTTGGTGAGAATCAAAATTTATTTGACGTGATTCGGACGTCCAGTTGATAAATAGTGAACTTTAAGTGTTCTTAAGAAAAATAATGAGTTTTGAGGTTTAATTCATAGTTTTACATGTTATTTTCATGAGTTGATCACACAAGAAAAGTATGTATGATGCTTTTAGACTTGCGTGCATGTTTGGTTTAGAGCCCTGAGGGCTCGGGTGAGTTTCGAATTGGTTTGGATTGTGTTGCGTTCGTTCTTTCTTATGCTTCAACGTCGTTTCTTCAAGCATAAATGATATCATATTGACCAAATGAGCTCCGATTTCTATTTTGAATAAAGTATTAGATCCGCATTGTAATTACGGACCTGTAGAAAAAAGAATCGTTGAATTTGGACATCGTATGAGGATTTAATAGTCATTTTAATAAGGTTGCCAGATTTTTCAGATTAATAACGAAATTGCTACTGGCAGCGTATTTACAAATCTGCACTATTTGCAAATATTAAAACCTACATATCTCATTCATTATAAGGTCAAATTTAGTGATTAAAAAGCCTAACTTGACTAGAATTTCACAAGGAATCCATTGGAGACATAAAAAGTGAGTTTCGGGATTATTTGACACGAAAAACGAGGCAGAATAACTGGCAGAAAAATATATAAAACAAGGGTTTGTTCATTCGGTCATATTTTGAGTTGGGGAACTCGGATTTGAGCGATTGTAGAGGTAATTTTCACCATAGGGATTCGGGTAAGTGTTCTTTACTCGTTTCTGGTTATGTTCCATGAATTCATCTTCGTTTTTGGGATTTGATTGGTGATTTTAAAGTGAAATTGAGGGAGTTAGGGCTTGAGTTTTGGAGAGTTTTGGGTAGGGATTTGAAGGATCAAACGGAGTCCGATTTTGATAAATTTTATATGGTTATACTCGGGAGAGGACGAGGGTTTTGATTCTGCCATTTTGACTGATTTCGAGATGTGGGCCCGGGGGTCGGATTTTGACCGATTTCGGATTTTTGGCATATTTTGTAGTTTTTATTATGGAATTCGTTTCGTTAGCCTATGTTGATGGTATTAAACTGATTATGATTAGATTCGAGTGGGTTAGAGCAAGATTCTAAAGGAAAAGTTATAATTTAGCAGTGAGTGGTCTGCGGAATTTAGGTAAGTGTTTGGTTTAACCTTGACTTGAGGGAATAGGAATTCCCAACTTAATTGTTATATGAAAATGCATGTGTGTGGTGTATAGGTGAGGTGACGAGTATCTATTCACCACCAAATGGTTTGCTTACATGATCCATTTCCCGTTTCCAATTTAATTGCTTCATATTTTTAATTATTTCATGTTCATTGTTGTTTCTATAATTACTTGGCTTGTTATATTGTTGTAAGTCTTGTTGAAATTATATTTTGGGAAAGTATTAGTTGTTTTCCTTGATTTCATTGTGGTACATAAAGACTTAGTGGGTTGACATTGTTTTACGATATATATATATATATATATATATATATATATATATATATATATATATATATATATTCCTGTTGGTTTCATTTTGTGATATTATTTATGAAGTTTGTGAGAACTATTGTTTATCGTTCATGACCGTTGATACAAAAGTATTGTGAAAGGCTTGGCCTGAATTTTGAAAGTTTTTAATAAATAAATAAATTGATAGTGATAAGGGTGGACAGGTGAAATAAATTATAGTGATAAGGGTGGACATGTGAAATAAATGATAGTGATAAGGGTGGACAGGTGAAATAAATGATAATGATAAGGGTGGATAGGTGAAATAAATGATAGTGATAAGGGTGGACATGTGGGATCAGGTTGCACGCCGCACAAATAATTGATAAGGGAGGACATTTATGATTTATTGATTTTAAATACAAAGATTTGGAAAATTTACTGTTTTACTCTACTGTTCTCATATTAGGCACCTTTGGTTATTTTAAAGTGAAGTTTGGAACTTTGGAAATTCATGTGAGATCTTGGCTACAGCTGAGGCGTGGAATAGGCGACCGGATTATTTTATTTATTGTTGTAGTTTATCTTTTTGGTTTGTGTAGAATTATTTTATTGCTTTATTATATATATATATATATATATATATATATATTATCACAGGATGCGTTATAATTGCCCGCCTTAGCCTCGTCACTACTTCGTCGAGGTTAGGCTCGGCACTTACTCGGTACATGGGGTCGGTTGTACTGATACTACACTCTGCACTATTTTTTGCAGATCCAGGTACCCGCCAGCGCTAGGAGATTTTTAGTAGCCCACATCCATCATTCGGAGACACGAGGTAAATCTGCTAGCGTCCGCAGATTCCTGGAGTCTTCACCATACTATTTGGATTACTGTTTTAATTGATTCAAGCAGTTATACGTTAATTCTTTCAGCCCATTATTTGTAGTATTCTTAGTGGTTCATGAATTGTGACACCAGATTTGTGGCTCGGCTTAATTACTCGTTCATTATTTTATTTGTGACTTTATTTATTGGAATATCTTTTTTAATTTGTTCTGTTATGATTAAATAGACTTTAATAGAAATTAATTAAACTAGTTCTAACATTGGCTTGCTTAGCAAGTGTGGTGTTAGGCGACATCATGATCCCTAAGGATCGGTTTATTTATTTGGTTGTCATTTTATTTTTGGAGTTATTCGTTGGAAATCATTAGATTTAATTTAATTTAAATTTGCCATATTGTGTTTGAGTAAATAATCAAAGGAAAATAGTTAATCGAATTCTAACATTGGCTTTTCTAGCAAGTGTGGTGTTAGGCGCCATCACGATCCCTAAGGTTGAGAATTTGGGTCGTGACAATCCCTAAATCCTCATAGATAGACATCCCACGCGTGGGTTTAAGACCATATTTATCAGTTAGATCTTTTCTTAAATCAAGAAACACTGAATTCCTCAATTTAAAATTTTCATAACACCGAGTCTCATTTCCATGTAATATCTCTTGGATAAATATATTTCCAGTGCGTTTAGATGTACGACATGGTTCCTTGCAAATGTATTTATTATAATATCTCAATATACTCTTACATGTTATTCGACATAGTGCCATTCATTCCTTATTTCCTTGGGTTTCCTCCTCTTCATTATCGTCATTTAACAAGTCATTGTGCAAGCATACCATTAAACTGAAATGAAACAGACATACAAACTGCTACAAATTAAAAATAGCAAATGCTAAATTCAAAGTTGATAGTACAGTCATCTATTAATGTAACGACCCAGCCCATCCTTTCGTGTGTTGCGACTCCGTTCCCGTGAATGACTCTTTCCATAGCGGCTACTCGTGCCTTATGAATTGTGTGGGCAGGTAGTTCGAGATTCAGAAGTGATTTGGCCAGTTCAGGAACACTTGGTTCCTGAAGGCTAGCCTATTTGGCTAATTTTGGTTTCTGAGCAGCATTTTGAGCAAACGACCTCGGAATCGAGTTCAGACAGCTCCAGCAGCTCCGGACGATGATTTCGGACTTGGGAGTGTGTTCGCCTCGGGTTTCTGATGACCCGGGAGTATTTCGGCACCTGAATTGGAATTCAGGATTTCATGAGATTTAGAATTCAGCCTGGAATTGGACCTTTTGATATCAGGGTCCAAATGGAATTCCGGAACTGGAAATAGTTTCGTATAGTCATTTATGACTTCTCCGCAAAATTTGGGATCATTCCGAGCAGTATAAACCCGTTCGGCGTATTGGTGAGCCATTTGAATTTTCTTGAAATCTTACGTTTGGAACTAAGGG
>ML273795.1:0-10887 GCA_005239495.1 Nicotiana undulata | reverse complement strand
TTGCTCAAAAGCTCAGACATTATTTGTTGGCTTATACCACATATCTCATAACCAGGTTGGATCATTTATAATACATATTTCAAAAACCAATGCCCACAGGAAGGCTAGAAAAAGGGCAAATCCTGCTCACGGAGTTTGACATTGTCTATGTCACCCGCACAACCATGAAAGCTCAAGCTTTGGCCGATCATTTGGCTGAGAACCCGGTTGATGATGAATACCAACCTATAAGCACTTATTTCCGGGATGAGGAGGTCAACTCCGTCGAATTAATCTCAGAAGACACTAACACCTAGAAAATGTTCTTCGACGGAGCAGTCAACGCAAAATGTGTTGGAATTGGGGAAATCTTGATTTTGCCCACAAGACAACACTATCCAGCCACGGCCCATCTCCGGTTCTTCTGTACAAACAATACTGCCGAATATGAAGCTTGTATAATGGACATGAACATGGCCATTGACATGGATGTGGAAGAGTTAATGATCATGGGAGATTCTGATTTGATCATCAAGCAAGCTCAGCGAGAATGGGAAACTCAAAATGTTAAGCTCCTTCCATACAGAAAACATGTGGAAGATCTTAGCAAACGATTCAAAGCTGTCGAGTTCAGATATATTCCTCGATGCCACAACGAGTTAGCCGATGCACTGGCCACCCTAGCTGCAATGTTGCTATATTCGCGCAATGTCCACATTGACCCGTTGGAAATACAGATCAAAGAAAGACATGGTTATTGTAACACGGTAAAAATAGAGCCCGATGTCCAACCATGGTATCATGATATCAAAATATTCTTGAAAACAAAAGAATACCCGGAGAAGGCCAATGGGGATCAAAAGAGAACCATCAGAAGGCTCGCCAACAGTTTCTTCTTAAGCGGAGAAGTGTTGTACAAAAGGACTCCAGATCTGAATCTGTTAAGATGTGTGGATGCCAAAGAAGCTTAAAAGATTATGAACGAAGTACATTCAGGAGTATGCGGCTCCCATATGAACGGGTACGTACTCGCAAAGAAAATTTTGCGAGCGGGATATTACTGGATGACCATGGAAAAGGATTGCTTCAGTTTAGTCCGGAAGTGCCATCTGTGTCAAATACATGGTGACCTAATTCATGCACCACCCTCAGAATTACATCCCATGTCAGCACCTTGGCCCTTTGTTGCCTGGGGAATGGATGTCATTGGGCCAATCGAGCCAAAAGCTTCAAACGGGCACAGATTTATTTTGGTTTCCATCGACTATTTCACAAAATAGGTCGAAGAAGTCACTTTCAAAGCCATCACTAAGAAAGCAGTGGTGGACATCGTGCATTCAAACACTATCTGTCATTTCGGTATTCCAAAAACTATCATTACCGATAACGCTGCAAATCTAAACAGCCACTTGATGAGGGAGGTATGTGAACAGTTTCAAATCACACACCGTAATTCCACTCCTTACCGGCCGAAAGCCAATGGTGTCGTCGAAGTATCCAACAAGAACATCAAGAAAATCCTCAAAAAAATTATCCAAAGTTCTAGACAGTGGCACGAGAAGTTGCCTTTTGCATTATTGGGATATCGCACGACCGTGTGCACGTCAGTTAGGGCTATGCCTTATCTATTGGTTTATGGCACTGAAGCCGTGATCCCTGCGGAAGTCGAAATTCTTCCCTTCGGATCATTGTCGAAGCAGAAATTGAGGATGATGAATTTGTCAAACCCCGCTTGGAACAGTTAACTTTGATTGATGAGAAAAGAATGGACGCAGTTTTCCACGGGCAGTTGTACCAACAAAGAATGGCCCATGCCTAAAACAAGAAAGTACGGTCCAGGAACTTCGAAGTGGGGCAACTCGTCCTAAGACGTATCCTCCCGCACCATGAAGAAGCGAAAGGAAAATTTGCCCCGAATTGGAATGGTCCATACATCATAAGGAAATTGCTACCAAAAGGAGTATTGTACTTGGGGGACATCGAAGGAAATGACCCTGAAACGGATGTCAATGTAGATGCAGTCAAAAGGTATTATGTTTGACCTTTTCGTGATGATGACACTCATGATTAAAATGATGAACGCTTTCATTCATGCTACCCCAAACACTACCAGTTTTTGTAAACCCCTTGAGTCGGTTACTCTTCCTTGATTACCCTCTTTGGAACTTGAAGTGTTGATTAAAAAAATGATGATGAAAAACAAAAGAAAAATCAAAACAAAGATAAAAAAACAAAAACAAAATGTTTCCCTGAACTACGTTTGACTTGATTCCAAAAGGATACGTAGGCAGCGTCTCCCTAGGGTTCAGTCGCACCAAAATAAAAATCCACATTCCCCCAAGAGTTTAAGCTGGGCCAAGTGTTAAAATTTGTCAATGATTCGCCTGAAAAGTTCCAAAGTTGTAATTCAGTACAAATCCCTTTTACCCCAAATCCTGTTCAAGTCCTTCCGATCGATCGGCGAAGAAAGGCCTGAATTGGAGGATACAACTATTTGGATCTGATACAAGCAATGAGATAAATTAAAATGAGAGAGTCTTATCGATAAAAACCCACACAGGCACCATAAGGCGATGGTAGAAAAAGAAATTAAAATGAGAGAGTCTTATCGGTGAAAACCCACATAGGCACCATAAGGCGACGGTGAGTAGAGAAACTAAAAATGAGAGAGTCTTGTCAGTGAACACTCGCAAAGAGCACTACAAGGCGATGGTGAGAAGAGAAATGAGAGAGGTTAGTCGGTGAAAACCCGAAAAGGGCACTACTAATCGAAAAGAGGATGAATGGTCACTGATATCGACATGGTCTGGGGCAAGGTTTCTCGACCTCGAGGTAAAAGTCGTGACAAATTTCTGAGAGTCGGATGGTTTATATAGATCAAACATCCAGTCCAAGACGCATGTCATGTTCATTGAAAGTTGCGTACACTCCAAAGATATTTCCTGTCAAAATTCATTATCTCCGTTTCTTTGTTATTTGTCTTTCAATCCCTTTCAGTCTGACTCTCTTTCTAAAGCAAGGAAAAGAAAGGATGGCAAAACTGATTTACAGGGTTCTCGTTTGACGCGAGCCAACATGCAAAGGGCATTGAGCCTTATCAGGGGCATCGAGTCAATCCCGACTGGCCGCAACGGCCGATGCTTTAAACGCAAAACTCTTGAAAGGAGAAAATCAAATTGAAATGCCTATAAAGGCAATTGAAGTGAAAGGTTGAGTCCCACATCGCTAACCCTCTCGGAAAAGTTTGAAAAGCCGAAGTGATCCAAATGCCTTAAAGTTAAAGTTGGAGGAAAAATAAAAAATGAAAGGCCGATGAAGGCAAAGTAAAGTTGGAAAAGGTTAAGTCCCACGCGACTAACCGTTGCAGCAGAATTTGTGGGGCCAAAAAATCCCCGATACTCTGGAAATCCGAAAGAAAAAGCAAGTGAAAGGCCTACAAAGAAAAAATAAAGTCAAAAGTTGGGTCCCACGTGACCGATCGCCATGGTAAAATTTGGAAAGCCAGGGTCCCCGAGATTAGAGATGAAACCCAATCCCCAGCAAGCAAGTAAGTGGTCGTGATCCTCGTCAAAAGAACTGAGATCAAGTTGTTGAAAATCAAGGCCGCAAAACCAACCACCGTTTCAAACTAACAAATTGTTCTTTGTTTGAAAGAAACAGGTAACTCAAAACAGCCTCGCAAAGGCAGGTATAACCAAAAGAAAGGCGCAAGAGCTAGAAGCAGCTCTGCAACAACAATTCCAGAAGGGAAGATTTCTCCAAAAGAAGAACCGAAGTTGAAAATGATTCAAACCTAAAGTAGTATAGGGCCTCCAATCCCTAACTACACCTTTTCCAACATAGGGTATACAATCCCTAGTTGATGCTTTTTCCAACGTAGGGTATACACTCCCTAATTGATGCCGACATAGGGTATACAATCCCTAGTTGATGACTTCCTTTCCAACATAGGGTTGTAGACGTGTAGTTTTTGTCCTTCCCCAAATTGTATACATTTTAGCGTTTAAATATTTAGTTTAGGCCTAATATCGTTATTTTAACTAGTTTTAACTCTTTTACTTAATTTTATCACAAAAATTAAAAATACGAAAATAATTTCATTTCTTCTTTATTTAATTAAGGTATTAGGTATTTTTAATAGTTATTATTGTAGGAGTTAATATTTTAATCTAGTTGAGTTAAATGGCCGCTTTTTAAAGATAAATTTGGCCAAAGATTTAGCCAAATTTTGAAGCCCAAGAAGACATAGCCCACCTCCCCTCTTCTTTAATTTAAAACCTAGGTCTTCTACACACACCCTAAACAAGACACCCTTGACACTCCTAAGAAAAACAGATCCCTCCTCTAAAAATCCACCTCCCAGCAGCCGCCAGTCATCTTCCCTTACACACCACCAGACCCGCCGGAACCACCAACCACAAAACCTCCCATCTGCCGCCTAAGCCAGCTCCAGCACCATCGCACAACAACCCTTCACCACCCCTAAAGAAAAACCTGCCAGCAACCTCCACTAAACCCGTCGAAAATCCGGCAAGAAGATCCAGTCACCCTCCGACGGAACACACACAACAACACCCTTCTTCTTGCTGACAAAAAAAGAAGGAAAAACTTAAATAAACAAAAAACGCTCGTCTCTTTCTCACTTCGACAGCCGTCGCTGGACCTCATCTCTTGAACTCACTACCGGCGGCCACCCTTTTGTCGACTTCTCCTCTCCTCCTTCAATGTGGTCGCTATCGCTGGTGAGCCAGCCGCCCACAATAAAGAGAAGGGTCAACTGCATCATCTCCCTTTTTGTCCATATTATGCACACACACACACAATAACAGAAAAACGAAAACAGACTAAAGAAAACAGAGAACAAAATCCCTCAAGACCTTTCTTCCCAACTTCCTCGTCCATGACTTCGTCTAGTCGTTGAGTTTGAAATTTGTTCCGCCAGTGTAAAGGTTTTAAGGTTCAAGCACACTCATAGACTAGGAAATTGGTCCAAGGTGCTGGTGTTACTTGGAAAGCTCGAGCCCTGCCGAAATAAGCATTCGTCGAGGTTGTTTGGTTCGTTGAGGTGCCATCGAGGTCTTTGATCAAGCTCCGGTCCGAAAGATGATTCAAAATCTGTTTGGAATTTAATGTCCGGTTCTTTATTTATTCTCTTATTCTCCTCATGTTCATGTGTTCTTTTTTGGTGATATGAGTTTGCTGTTTGTTTCTTAGACAAATATTATATTCCGTTTTTTAAGTACTGTGGTTCAACATATTGCTTGTTTTTGGAAAATATCTTGAATTTAATTGTTTGATTCTAATTTGATATGAATACAAAATCTTGTTAAGAGATACATGGTCATGAGGATTGAGTTAAAACAAATTAATGTAGGGAAAACTAGGATAACATTTGCAAGTTTGAAAAGAAAAAATTGACTCCTTCACAGATTGATTCTTCATGGCTCACACGGAATTGCACAAATCACTTGTCATGACAGACAACTGAACATTTATGATAATTTGAGCTTTGGGCTATTTTAGTTTGTTCTTTATTTGCTATATTGATTTGTTCGCTAGGAGTATGCTTAGGTCGTTAATATTCATAAACATCTTAGCTTGCTTTAGGCGCGATTAATAATAAATTATTGTGACTATGGGTACGGGTCCCGTGGCATAGTCATGATATGTAACTCCAAAATTCGAGTGCACGCTAGCGTGACCTGACCATCAAACAATTAAATTAAATAAGTTATCGTGGATCATGGGTACGGTTCCCGTGACACAATTCGCAATGTGTAACCAAATAGTTAATTGTATAGAAATTGGACTATCAAAAGCGGTTTAAAAGGAATAAAATGCACGCAGGTTTCAAACAATGTTTTAAAATCAGATAAACATGCCAATAATAATAGTTGAGCGACCGTGCTAAAACCACGGTACCCGGGAATGCCTAACACCTTCTCTCGGTTTAACAGAATTCCTTACCAAGATTTCTGTGTTCGCGGACTCTAAAACAGAGTCAATTTTTCCTCGATTCGGGATTTAAACCGATGAATTGGGACACCATAAAGTATCCCAAGTGGCGACTCTTCATTTTAAATAAAACATAATCTGGTTTCGATTGTCACTTAAATTGGAAAAACTCCCTTATACCCTACCGGGGGTAGTAAAAAGGAAATGTGACAGCTCTGGCGACTCTGTTGGGGACAAGAACCTAGAATCTCATGTTCAGGGTTCAAAATTCGAGCTTAGAATAGCTGTTATGATTGGCTTTCATGATTGTCTAATTTTTTTTACGTGTTTGAGCCTAATGTGCCAAATGTTGCTTTTTACTGTTTTGATATTATCTGAACTGTATATAAACTGATACGAAAACCCTCTCTTCTATCTTCTGAGGAGTGCACGCTGGCGTGACTTCTTTCTGTTAGTGTCATATCCCAATTTAGAACGAGGTTCAGACAAGTTGCAAAGCCGGATGATCTTTTGGTTACCGGTATGTTTTCCCCCCTCAGCTCGAGTTGTCCGCTCGGGTAAGCCTGGTCTAGAACAAAAATCCGAGATTAAAACTTAGAATGACATAACCTCATACCGGATCCCTAGTAGGTGCGCTTGTTTGCATCACGTGCATTTGACTTAGGGGACTCAACACAAGGGTTGGGTCCGTCTAGGACATGTGTACCCAAAAATAAAAAAGACTATCTTGATGCATTTTATGTGCTACATGTTGCATTCTTCAAGGGCAAAAGGGGGCATTTGGCGGACCAATAATGGTTGAGGGTAAATGAGGAAGAGAAGAGGGTTAAGTGTGAAAATGGAGCAAGTAGGGCCAATTATATTTTTCTTTCACAAATTTATTTATTTATTTATTTATTTTCTTTCAAGAAAAAGACCAAAAAAAATGAAAATCAAAAATCAAAAAAAAAAAAGAAGAAAGATTTTGCACGTTCCCATCATTTTTTTCTTTTAAAAAAAATCAAAAAAGAAAATCCAAAAAGATTTTACATGTTTTCATCATTTTTCAAAAACAAAAGAGAAAAAAATGTGTTTTTTTCAAATCAGTGTTTTTTAAAATTCTCTCTCGTATCAAATCTTCCCGAACTACGCAAACCTGATTCGCGCCCTTCAGGGCGGGATACGTAGGCAGCCCACATAGGGTCTGGTCTTCCTAGTGTGTCTTAGGTTCTTGGCTTCGCGAGGTCTTAGCCAAATCTTGCATGTTTAGCCACATTTAACCACATAAGTTGTTTTTGCAAAATAAGGTTATTTTCTCAAAGTGGCTTGTTATCCAATGTCTTATAACCCTAAGTCTAAAACAAGTTGTCCTCTCAGTTTTAAGGTCCATTCCTATTGAATTTTCATGTCTAGCCGCTTTTGGCCAAATCGACCATTCTTGCAAATGGGTCATTTCTGCAAATTAATTTTGAGCCATGATTATTGGGAGTTTGAAATCATATAAGTCTTAGTGAGGTATTTTTATGCTTTTGAGGTCACCTTTGTTGAGTTTGCACCAATAGCCACCCTTGGCCACGTAGGTCATTTTGTAAAAATAGCTCAATCATGTCTTGCATTTGTCCAATAGGAGGTGTTGTGGCGTCGCATTGCGTCTCGAGTCACTAACTCTATTTGGTCGTATTTTTCTCATACAGGTGTGGATTTACTTACCAGAGCATGACAGATATCCCAGGACCATTCCAGTCATGACTGTTGCATACACGGGCTGCTTGAAGAAACTTTTTATTTTTGAGTCTATTTTATGTTGTCTTTTAATTTTTAGTCATGTACAGTAGTATCGAGTCTGTCAGTGTAGTTAAGATTGTCGAGTCTTTTGTTATAGTATTGCCTGTTTTGTATTTGGAAAACCAAAAAAAAGGTTATAAGTGGAACATTCAAAAAGATTTTTATTTTTAGTTTATTTTGTCCCGTATTTTTTTTTTCTTTACGGAACTACGCTTGGTCTAATTCATGTGGAACACGATACGTAGGCAACATACATAGGGTTTGATGAATTCATAAAAAAATTGTAAAAAAAATGAAAAAAAAAATGAATTTGTGGTGGCGCGTAGGGTGTGAGGGAAGAAAATAGTGATAATAAGAAAGAAAAGAGAGGAAGGAAAAAGGGAAAATCAAGAAGTGCTAGAAATGAAGGAAAAGAGAAGACTGAAATGAATTAAAGTTGGATGATGTGAAATGACCTTGTGGCCCTCGAAGTCATTCTAGAACCGTCAATTGTTGCTAGGGGCATTGCACGTAATGTGATATTTCAATCTGATAAATTCCCTAACGCTAACATGTTGGCTTTGTTTTGCTCTTCTTTGTTACTTTTATTATTAGCATAACAGAGGGTAGTTAGTTTGTGACACTTTGGTGATTCATCCAAACAACACAAGGACAAAAAACAAGGTAGCTATGGCTAGCAAAGACTTGGCCATATGAGTTGTGGACTTGCCGAGGGAAATTGTTGAATCAAAATTAGAACTGAAAGAGGAGCTTCGTAGGGTAAAACATCATATGGCGAAAATATATCAGGCCTGGGTGAAAGGACACCCTCCACCTTCATTCCGTACCAACTATGCAGAAAACCTTGCCTCCAATCCACCACTGTTACAAGCCCAAATGCCCAATACCGTTGACCTTTCCCTACAACACGCACCAGGCTTCACCCCTTACCACTCCTACCCCGGCACTTCATCCCAAACTTTTCATGCCCCACCAGCCAAAACAACCTCATACCCTTCTCCGACATTTGCTCCCATTTTCGTACCCCCTCCACAAGCTACCGTTCACCGACCCTCTAGTGAGCCCGCATTCCAAACTCCAGATACTCAATACCATGCTCCAGAACCCACCTTCAAAGTCCTAGATCCTTACTCCTACACCCCTCACTTCGAGCCTCACGCTTAAACTGAAAAACCAGCCAAGAATTCAGAGTAAAAGGAGATCTCTAGGAAAGTAAAGAGCTTGGAGCAGTCATTGAGAAATATGCAAGGGTTAGGAATCCAAGTGAGTGTGGCTTATAAGGATTTGTGTCTGTTACCTACTTTCCAACTGCCTGCTGGGTTCAAGATGCCCAAGTTCGACTTGTATGACGGACATGGGGATCCTGTAGCTCATCTGAGATGTTATTGCCTAAAAATGAGAGGCGCCAGGGGGAAGGACGAATTACTGATGGCGTACTTCAGCCAGAGTCTGAGTGGGGCAGCTCTAGAATAGTACACCCTCCAGGACACCAGCAGGTGGTACACATGGGATGATATGGCCCAAGCCTTTGCCCGACACTTTCAGTACAATATTGAAATTGTCCCAGATCGCATGTCCCTCACCAAGATGGAAAAGAGGGCAAGTGAAAGCTTTAGGGAGTACGGGCTCAGATGGAGAGAGAAAGTTGCCCGAGTCAATCCACCGATGGAAGAAGTTGAGATGGTTGAGTACTTTCTTCAAGCTCAAGAGCCTACTTACTTTGGGCATTTGATCTCGGCTGTGGGTAAGCCTTTTAGTGACGTGGTGAAAATGGGAGAAATGGTAGAAGAAGGGTTGAATTCAAGCAAGATCATGAGCTATTCTGTTTTAAAAGCCACAACACAAGCAATTCAGAACGACACAGGAAGCTTGTTGGGTCAGAAGGAACATGATGATGTTGCCATGGTTGTCTCAGGATCTGTAACGACCCGGTCTGTCGTTACGTAGAACTTGCATTATAATTGTTGTTATTGACTTGTTATAAAATGATTTTACTATATTTGATGTGTTAGAGTTGATAGGCTTGAAATCGAAATGGTTAAATGAGAATTCAATCACTTAGTCCTTAAGAATAACCTTAAAATGAGAAAAGTCAACTAAGAGTTGACTTATTGGTAAATGACCTCGGAACGTGGATTTTATGGCTCGAATAGCTTTGTTAGGTGATTTGGGACTTAGGAGTGTGTTCATAATAATTTTGTGATGTCCGATGTAGAATTAGGCTTGAATTGGCGAAAGTTAGTTTTTGACGATTTCCAATCGGCAATGGANAATAGCTTCGTTAGGTGATTTGGGACTTAGGAGTGTGTTCAGAATAATTTTGTGATGTCCGATGTAGAATTAGGCTTGAATTGGCGAAAGTTAGTTTTTGACGATTTCCAATCGGCAATGGAAAATAGGCTATCGGGGTCGGAATGGAATTCCGGAAGTTGGAACAGGTTCGTAATGTCATTTTGGATATGTGTGAAAAATTTCAGGTCAATCAGATGTGTTTTGGATAGTTTCGGCATCATTGGTAGAATTTAGAAATTTCAAAGTTCATAGGCTGAAATTCGATGTGATTTAGTATTTTTGCGTTGTTTTTGGTGATTCGAAGGCTCGACTAAGTTTGTGTGATATTATGGGATGTGTTGGTATGTTTTAGTTGAGGTGTCGAGGGTCTCGGGTGAGTTTCGGGGTGGTTTCGGGCCATTTCTAGGCCATTTCTAGTTGCTGGTTTTTGGCTTCAGGGGTGTACAGTGCGATAGCACTGATTTGGATGCGTTAGCACAGAGGAAATTTGGAAAAATCTAATTGTGCTGTGCGATCGCACAAGGCTTCCCGCGATCGCACAGAGTAAATTCTCTGCTGCACTATCCCGACTTTGGAAGCTTATAACTCACAATCTATAAGGAATTTGAAGATGATCCAAAAATGAAAGTTTTAGCTCTTGATGTCTAGTTTTCAGAAAGTTAAGACAATTGTAATTTAGAGTTTTGTAAAAAATGTTATGACTATTATACTAGAGGCTATACGGAAGAGTTGGAGAAGGTTGTTGGAAAATTGTTCAGTGCTATCGCACCTGAGGGGCTGCGATCGTACTGAGTAAAATAGGGCAGGTGAAAATTGTTCAGTGCCATCGCACCTAGGGGCTGCGATCACACTGAGTATTGACCTGGACAGTATTTAAATATTTCCTCCGCGACTTAA
>ML273794.1:11124-21536 GCA_005239495.1 Nicotiana undulata | reverse complement strand
TGATTTATTTTCATTACTACTGAGTTGGCGTACTCATAAAGACTCCCTGTGCCTCTGTGCACAGATCTAGGTACTAGTTCGCAGCAGTAGCTGGCGCAGTGTGGTAGCAACATTTTCACGGGACTTCGAGGTAGCTGTCCAGCGTCCACAGCTTCTCCATTTCCCTTCCTTATTTAGTCTTAGCATTTGATTCAGAGACATGTATTATAGTTTTAGCAGAGTTAGATTTATTTATCCTTAGAAGCTCATGACTATTGACTCCAGTTCTTGGGAGGTTGTTTAGGTTAATATGGGAACGCTAATACTTAATTATATTATTTATGCTATGGTTTGCTTGCTTATTATTTAATTGTGAACTAATATAATTAGATAAATGCGTAGTAAAGTGATGGTCAGCTAGCCTATTTCCACGATAGGCGCCATCACGGCCTGTTAGGATTTGGGGTCGTGACACTCGATACTACTGTACAAGACCAAAAATTAAAAGACAACCTAAAATTGACTCAAAAATAAAAACTTTCTTCAAGCAGCTCTTGTATGCATGATCTTGACTAAAATAGTCCTGGGTATCTGTCATGCTCAAACTCTAGCAAATGGATCTATACCTGAATGAGAAAAATAAGATCAAATAGAGTTAGTGACTCAAGACACGTATGAGACCCAATACTTCCAACTTTGCCATGCAAACATGATTGGGTTATTTTTTACAAAATGGCTTACATGGCCAAGGGTTGGCTACTAGTGCAAACTCAACAAAGATGACCTCAAAGGCATAAACTTATTTCACTAAGGCCTATATGACTTCAAACTCCCAACAATCGTGGCCCTAGAAATTACTTTGCAAAAGTGACCCATTTTGCAAAAATGACCGATGTGGCCAAACACGGCTAGAGATGCAATCCAACAAGGATGAGCCTTAAAGTAATATGACACCTAGTTGTGGACTCAAGATTCTAAGACATGGGTCAATGAACCACTTTGCGAAAATGACCTTATTTTGCAAGAATGGCCGATGTGGCCAGAAGTGGCTAGACATGCAAATTCATATGGATGAACCTTAAAACTGAGAGGACACATTGTTATGGACTTAGGGCTCTAAGACATTGAGTAACAAGCCACTTTGAGAAAATAACCCTGTTTTGCAAAATTAACCTATGTGGCCAAATGTGGCTAAACATGCAAGATTTGGCTACGACCCCGCGAAGCCAAGAACCTAAGACTCACAAAGAATAACGGACCATATGTGGGTTGCCTACGTATCACGCCCCGAAAGACGAGAATCAGGTTTGCATAGTTTGGGCAGATTGGATACGAAAGAAAATATAAAAAACACCGATTAAAAAACATATTTTTTGTTTTCTTTCCTTCTTTTTTTTTTGAAAAATGATGAAACAAGTAAAATCTTTTTGGATATTTCTTTTTCTAATTTTTTGATTGATTTTTTGAAAAATGATGGGAAAGTGCAAAATATTTTTGGATTTTCATGTCATTTTTTTTTGGACTTTCTTTTGAAAAATAAATAAATAAAATTTATGAAAGAAAAATATAATTTGTCCCTACTTGATTCTTTTCACACTTAACCCTCTTTTCTTTCTCATTTTACTCTCAACCATCATTGGTCCGCCAAATGACCCCTTTTACACTTGAAGAATGCAACATGTAGCACATAAAATGCATCAAGATGATCTTTTTTTTTTTTTTTGGGTGCACCTGTCCTAGACGGAACCAACCCCTGTGTTGAGTCCCCAAAGTCAAATGCACGTGATGCAAACAAATCGTTTCCTATTGGGGATCCGGCATGAGGTTTTATTATTCTAAGATTAAACTTGGGGTTGTGTTCTAGACCTGGGTTACCCGAGCAGACAACTCGAGCCGAGGTGGGGGCAACGTACCGTGAGCACGAAAGTCTTCCGGCCTTATTGCTGGTCCATCCCCGTTCTTATTCGGTATGACCTCTAATAGAAAAGCGGGCCACGCGAACGTGTGCACCATTTTTTAGAAGACTCAGAGGGGGAGACGTAAGAAGGCAATTTAAATACAAATCAAATAATATTAAAGCAGTAAATGAGTGACAATTAGAACATTAGGCCCACAAAATACAGTAATATCACAATCAATTAAGCCAAGTAAAAATCACATAAAACAGCTTGAATTCTTGAACCCTGAACCAGATGTTCTGGGTTCTTGTCCCCAGCAGAGTCGCCAGAGCTGTCACACCTCTTTTTTCCCGCCAAGAGTGGGATAAGGGAGTTTTTTCAATTAAAGTGACAATAATCGAAATGGGATTAATTATTTATTCAGAGTCTCCACTTGGGATAATATATGGTGTCCCAAGTCACCGGTTTATTTAAAATCCCAAATCGAGGAAGGTTTTGACTCTATTTTAAAGTCTGCGAAACCAGAAGACGGGGTAAAGAATTCTGTTAACCCGGGAGAAGATATTAGGCACTGCCGAGTTCCGTGGTTCTAGCACGGTCTCTTAATGATTCATACTTGGCTTAATTGTTTAATTACTCATTTCCGGGACCTATGTATATTCTTACCTTTTACCATTTTTAAGAAATTATCGTGAGGCGAGTCGCGCATACGTGTACTTATCGTGTTTAACTCGCTAAAAATCATGTCACGCGTACATGTACACAATTAATAACTCTTTATATTATTTGGCCAAAGTCACGCGAACGTGTACCTTGATTTTATTTTGGCATCGTAACTATGTCACGCGTACGTGTACATAATCGCGATAAGTTGATTAATTAAACTAGTTCCTAAAGCAAACTAAGGATACTCCTACTTTAATCTAATTCGAAATTTGGTATCACTACCATGTCACGTGAACCGTACCCATATCACGATAATTATTAACAGACCTAAAGCGAACTATGGAAAGGAAGCAGTCATTTCTTATGCGACCCCCTACTATATTTCAACCTGACCTAAGATATAAGAACTGGCATTAAAATTTTCAACCATCTTTCAACTAAAATGACAGAACAGAAACGACCATTTGCTTGAAGTATGAAACATATACATCAAAATTATACAATCATACAACACGAAAATGGCCCAGAATTCCTTGGTGCATATTTTCACTAAAAGGAATACATTACAGTAAGCAATTGGTGTGAATTGTTTCACTACTGAACATGGGATAATTTCTCATTAAATCAAGTAATAAAAGTTCATAGCAACATCTGACCATTTCAGTTCAAAATAACGAATGAGCATGAAATAAACGCAAAGTTAATCACCCAACCATCATATGAGGCAAAATCGATAGATAAAGAATAAGATAGTGACGAACCTCTCAAAATTTCAAACGATTACAGAGGAACTGAAATACCACAAAAAAACAATCTTTAATCGAGTTAGAGGCCCAGAAACTCGAACCAGAATCAACAACCTCGAAGGATTCAAATCGACCAAGTTGGACGACGATTTCGGGCTGACTTTCACACTGATTTGGGGTAGTTTAAGGGCGTTTTTGAGCTGGGTTTTCTGCTGGGTTTGAGCTCTGTTTCGCCGGATTTAATTGTGGGTCGCCGGAGCTATTTGTTTCTGGTCAGATCTGAACGACATCTACAAACATCAAACTAAAAATGGCCGGTTTATTGGGATTTTTGGGTTGCTAGTCGGTTGAGTGACGATGAGGAGGTCTGGCCTCTAAGACATGGCGAGAAGATGGTGGCCGGAGATTTTTCGTTGGGCTTTAGGTTGACAGACGGTGTGCGTAAGGCTGGATATCAGGGATGAAGGTGATGATGCGGCTGTGTCTTTGTTGAAGAAGTTATCAGGGGTGTATAGGTTGTGTTCTCTAGGTTTTTTTTTTTTGGGCTGTGAGGAAAAAGAAGAGTGATTTTTAAAGTATTAGGGTTTTAGGGTATTGGGCCAAAGGGAATGGGCTTGGGAATTGGGTTGGGTTCGGGTCTTGTTGGGTTTTAGTTTTGGGCTAGGAAGACTAGAAAAAAGATATAATGTGTTTATAAAAATAAAAATAAAAACTTACTCTTAATTAATTAAATATAGTATTAAAATAAAACTAAATATTAAAAGTGAAAATATTTTTTTGTTATTTTCGTTTTTGTGCTTAAAATAAAGTAAAAGAGATATTAGGCCTAAACAAAATATTTAAACGCTAAAAAGTATAATATCTCTGGGAGGGTCAAAAATTACGCGTCTACAGAACCTAAACTACTATTGAAACCGATACTTGTCTGGCATTATGGGCTATACCCCCCAATCAGGAAACTGTACATCTGAACAAGCCTTATGTAATGCCATGCAATACAAACTGTAGCTATATACGCGTATATAACATGCCTGATTGTCGTTATGGGTTATATCCCCCATCAGGTAAATATATAATTTAAAGGCTCGATTGGTGTTATGAGTTATCTCCCCCGACATATAATCAATATCCCTCTCGGGTGTCATGGGCTATATCCCCCAGCATAATCAATGTAGTATATATGAGGCATAACACATGTGGCAACATCATATGGACTCAAGAGATCATAAAGGGAACCATAAATAGAACCACAAACGTAATTAACGCTCGTCGTCCATAAGTTGGACGGAGGATCTTATCCCTATTTTAGGGAGAAACTTAGTAGGTACATGAGATAATATGTAGAATCAATTTAGAATCAAGGAACGCAAAATTTCTCTAGCTCTTCGAATTTCCAAAAAAATTGGCAATTTTTTCCTTAAAATTGATCAGCGAAAATATAGCAAGCACCACAATATACACGAGAATGGATACCCGTCCGAGATGATAACATCAAACTAAAGGAGATCCAGTTATCCACCATAGTGTCAACCGATCTACAAAATGGAATTATGAACGTAACATCGGCTCATAGTGTCTAACTTGTGACATAAAAGTCTAAATTTGATTTAGAAATAAGCTAAACATCAACACATGATAAATAAGCTTATATAATATTAAATGATGCTATTAGGATCATGTGGGGTTTATGTCACGACCCAAAATTCATTATAGGTCGTGATGGCGCCTAACGCCGCTGTCAGGCAAGCCAACAATGATTTATCAATTTAATTACCCATTTTATTACTTCTGAAAACATTGATTTTAATAAGGAAAGAGACTTACACTTCTCAATCCAAAGAGACGTACACCATTTGTAGATTATAAAAGAAATGAAAGGCGATAATAATATACGAAATTGTGAGCATACTCTAATATAATCCCAAAACCCGGTGTCACAAGTGCATGAGCATTTTCTAAGGAGTACAATAATAATACAACATCTGTCCAACATGTCAATAAGATATGATAGAATAAATAATACGATGGAGACTTTGTAGACTACGAAGCGTAGCCTGGAATGCAACTCACATGAAGTCCCCTCACCAGGTGCGCCTACGCTCCAAGAAAATCACCAAATGCACCTGTAAGATCCTGCACATTTAGTGCACAAGTGCAGCATGAGTACGTAATTCAACGCGTACAAAGTAAGTATCTAGACTAATCTCGGAGAAGTAGTGATGAGGGGTCGACATCGACACTTACCAGAGGTCCAATAAAGCACTATAATAAATCATAAGCAGATATGAAGCACACAACAAAACTTGAGTAAATCTGTAAGTTACATAATCTTCCAAATACTTCTTTCAAAGTTTGAATTTCTCAATCTTGTATTCTACCTTAACGGGTCAGAAAATGTCCAATGCCAATATCAAATGAATAAGGAATACCATATTAAATGCCAGGCATCAGCAGGAAGATAATCTCGTGAATGTTCAGACTACCAGCGCTATAACGCACGATTTTGCCGAGGTCGTTCGGCCCAATCCAGAATAATGTGTACACTACCGAGGGTCGAATGACACGAATCATAGATGCATCTATTATACTTCTGAGCTGTTCGGCCCATTCCACAAGAAAAGAAGGAAGTTATCGAATCACGAGACACACACTTACAATATAGTAAATGGGTATGAGGTGGATATAATCCTTTACCTTTTCTCAAATAACTAGCCAACAACTCAAGGTGATAAGGCTCGGCCTAACATATATGCATGTATTTCAATAGCAATTCACTTATAATTTCAATTAATTAAGCCAACAGGACGGATTCAAGTATTTCAAATATTACATGGTAAAGTCCTAAGTCTACCCGTGCATAAACCTGCTTTAGCTACGTACGGACTCTTGTCACCTCGTACTTACCTAGAACCCACAATTATTAGCACATAACAATTACATCACCAAGGGGGTAGTTTCTCTCTCACAAAGTTAGACAGGAGACATACCTCGCTCCGAAGTTCCATAACCGGCTTAACACCTTTCTAACACCTCAACTCAAAGCCAAACGTCCCAAACTAGTCAAACAACGTGTAAATCAATTAAAATATACTCTAATGCTTAAAAATTAATAATTTATAGTGATTCCCAACTCTACTTGAAAAGTCAATAAAGTCAACCCTCGGACCCACGTACCCAAATTTCAAAAAATTTTGAAGATAAAATTTACCCATAACGCCACGAACTCAAATGTACAATTTATTCCTAATTCCATTTCCAAAATCATGGTGAAAATCCAAAACTATCAATTCTAGGTCTTCCTCTTAAAATGCCAAAATTTTCCATAAATTTCCATATAAAAATTTGTATATAATCCATGCATTTCACTAAAATTGTGTACTTACCTTGAAATGGTTGATGAAAATTTCCACTTGAAGCTCTCCAAAAATTGCCCAAACCAAGAGAAAATGAAAGAAAATGGGCCAAACCCCACGCACTTAAACAAGCCCTCTGCCCACCGATCATCGCACCTGCGAATAATTGACCGCTTCTGCGGTTCCGTAGGTGCGGCAAAATATTCCGCTGCTGCGGTCCCCCTTCAGCCCTCCTGCGGAGTTGCACCAGGGACCAGGGATCCGCTTATGCTGAAATAACGAACTCACACCCCTCACACCTGCACACCTCATTCCCGCATTTGTGATCTCGCAGGTGCGACACAAACCTCGCACTTGCGTATCTAACCAGCCTCACTCCCTACCGCTTCTGCAACTCCTGGGCTGCATCTGTGGTCTCACACCTGCAACCATATCCTCGTAGGTGCAATCGCACCTGAAGTCTTAAGATTCAGCAGTTCTTCCAAGTCCAAACTCGATCTTTATCCAATCAGATTCGCACCCGAGGCCCCCGGGACCCCGTCCAAACATACTAACACATCCCAAAACATAATAACGACTTCGCGAAAACCTCAAATCACATAAAAAACATCATAATTACAAATCGACGGCCAAAACCTTTCTTTCATCTTCCCAACCTTCAAACCTTGTCAAACGCATCTGAATTGCACTTAAACATCCTGGATTGACGCCAAACTTTACGTGCACGTCACAAATCACGATACAAATGTTTTCCAAGGCTCGGAACTTTGAACGGACATCGGTAACACCAAAATTCATTTCAATTCAAGCTTAAGAATTTTCTAAACTTCCAAAATTCAACCCTTCCATAATAGGCGCGGAAATGCTCTCGGACCACCCGACACTCATATCGAACATACGCCCAAGTCCGAAATCATCATACAAACCTAATGGAACCTTTAAATCATAAATTTGAGGTTGTTTTTTTCAAAAGTCAAACCTTAGTCAATTCTTCCAACTTAAAGCTTCTGAAATTAGAATTTTCCATCCGAATCAACTATGAACTTCCCAAAATTCGATTCTGACCACATGTACAAGTCATAAAACATGAAGTGAAGCTAACCAAGGCCTCAAACCGCCGAACAACGTGCTAGAGTTCAAAACGACCGGTCGGGTCATTACATTCCCCCCATTTAAACATACATTCGTGCTCGACCGTGCTAAGAACTGCTCCGGAGTTGTCCAAAATCACTGTTTAACACCTCGTGGACCTATCTGTGCCACCACAATCCAGTTGAACATATTAGCTCGAGTCACACTGAAGATCCTCCCTTTTTATTTAGTACAATCAGCCTTAGAACCAAATTCCAACCTCCAGATTTCCCTACAAAACCTGATTCTAGCATACGAACCTCGTATCAATCGCTACACACTGTGCTAAAACATGTTCGCACACCTTTGTTTAATTCGCACCATGCACTGCATAAATCACATGCCCATAATACGCCTCATAACCCATGTGAGCCCTGCTCAAATTCTCGCAATATTGGCACGACAAAAGAGATGTGTAGAAACTCATAACCACCTGCCGAACCAATAAATCACGGACTCTCTCCTCCTGACAAGAACCATGATTTATAACTCAGTTCAAAATGAGGGAATAACCAACCGCCTTTATAACGAATAAAACGACCGAATAGATGCTATGAACCTACCTCAGGGATGAAAAACAAGGCACACAAAATAAGTGTGAGGAACTATGCTCAACATCTCACTATTGCGGCGTGCAACCCGATCAAATATGACACTGTTACGACATGCAAACCAATCCATACAACCTGCCCATGGTAACGTTCCATCCAATCCAAACAATATACCCGTGGCCGCGTGCCACCCAATCCGCACATAACAATCAAGAAGAAAACACACATCGAGCCGTAACGCTTATACTTACGAAATGACTGAATATCGACCACAAGCACGCCAAATGCATAATACAAATCCTGGGGAGATGGATAGCGCCATACGCTACGAAACTCAAGCACAACTAAGGTGAGATATAAGACCTGCACCTTGAGAGCCATCCTGCTCATACAACACCACAAGCTTCACGGGACCTCAACACTGTCACACCTCTTTTTTTCCACGCAACCCTATTACGAGGTTGAGTTAGAAGGGTTTTTCCAATTAAAGTGTCATTTTGAAAAAGGATTATTTATTATTTAGAGTCGCCACTTGGAATTGAGTTTTGGTGTTCCAAGTCACCTTTGCTGAATCCCTTATCAAAAGAAAGATTTGACTCCTAATTCATGGTCTACGAAACCAAAAGACTGAGTAAGGAATTCTGTTGACCGAGGGGAAGGTGTAACGCACCCCTCGAGTCCCGTGGTTCTAGCACGGTCGCTTTATTGACTAATGTAAGGCTTAAATCAATTTTTTACCTATTCTTATATTTTATTGATTATGGCTTATCTATTACCGCTTAATTAATTATTGTACTTTTTTTATGTGTTCACCTAGGTGCGATACGCGCACAAGGTATTCTTATTTGAAGTTAAATGTTAAACCAAGATACAGAATGTACACATGGTTATAACATAATTATTTTAAATCTAAAGGCATCGAGATGCAGAATGCGCACATGATCCTTTTATTATTTAAACATATCAATTCAAGGTTCGAGTATGAACACATATGCTAATATTTAAAGTACATCTAAAGATTTTCTAGTGTTTTAGAGTATTTCAATTATTTGTTGTTTTATTTAGCTATTTGAAATATTAACAAATTATCTATCTTAAAACAATTTACAACTTAATAAATACTAACCTTTTTAATGTTATAATTAATTCGATTATAAACACTAAAATGTAACTTAAGTAGAGATCTATTACGGGAAAATGGGCCAGCTTGTATTTATTAGATTGAGCCCTGACTCCTTATGTTTCAAGAACAACCCACGGCCTATTCTTATTCTCACAAACCCAAATAGAAAATTAATTTCATGTTATTTTCTCATATTGGGTATCGTGCTGTACCCAGGTAACGTGAACAAATTTATCAAATAAGCAGTTCAATAACTCAAGCTATAAAATATAACAAAGATTCAACAAACAACTTAATGAAAGTAATATAGAAGCGAATATCAAAACTTTAACAAATAGCATAAGAGGAAATGGAGTGGACCTTTATAGAGCAAAACAGTTTCCCTTTCAAGAACTTGAATAGTACACCAATTTCGACCAACTGATACATTCATTCGGAGCAAAAGATGGCGACCAAAATTGAGGTCGGTAAACCTGCCGTCGACATGGAACCTCGCTCGGCCTAAAAAATCCATAGAAACTCCTTAAATTTCAGCTTTCACACATGCTTTTTATGTCCAAAAAGGGGGCTTTTTGGAAGTTTTTTCTGCTGGATTTTTGCACGTGGTTCTTGGCAGTTTACGGACAGTTTTGAAAGCTGGTTTCGGGCCGAAGTTTGGGGGTGTTTCACTAGAGTTTTTGGCCTACATCTATGGTTGTTTGGGGCTGATTTCGAGGTATTTGAGAGCTGTTTCGGGGTGGATTTTTCAGCTGAAGTTTGGAGGCGTTTAAAGTATGTTCATGGTGAATTTCAGCTCATTTTTTGGAGCTTTACAGATTGTTTTTGAGCAGCTACTCTAAGGCTTTTCAATGGACTTTCAAAGAACTTATTGATGATGGGAAAAGAAGAAGAAGAGATGGATGTGACTGCTATTTGATTTTTTTTCCTTGAGCTAAAAAAATGGCCGATTCCAAAGGGGGGAGAGG
>ML273794.1:0-10356 GCA_005239495.1 Nicotiana undulata | reverse complement strand
TATATATATATATATATAATGTACACATATATTTGTGATTTTTTAAAATTATAAATAGAAATAAAATTTGTACTCTATGAATGTGAGTATTTATTTATTTTTCAAATAAATTCTACTAAGAGTAAGATAAAAGTTTAAAACATCAAGATTAGACCTAAAATGAATATTTACACTAAAAAAGTATAAAATTTGAGTGTGGTAAAAAATTAGTTGTTTACAAACATGTGTGCGAATAATCAAGCCGTCTCAGAACCCACATGGCACAATAGAGATTTACATGGAATGGCTGACGACTGGAATAACATCCAATGCCTGACGACTCCTCCACAAGCAATGCTATGACAAGTGAACACATCTGAACTGACGTAGAGCACACATTCACATTAGACCTACCAACGGACCTCAAACCAATTCTGATGGCCCCATCATGACACATGCGAGCAGCCATCCACTCCAGACTAAACTCCCACATTTCACAACCAAAGGACTAGGGCATCTTCCATGCATAAACTCTCACATTAACGATAGTACCAAAATCTCCATACTTGGTTTCAATCTTTAACAATCAAGTGACTAACATGTCACACTTGTACAAATCTCTCTGTGGGGTACACTCCCATGTCCTTCCATCCAGGTAGCAAAGTCCGCACATTCATACCACCAACCGTACCAATTCTGTAAGGCAAATCAAGAATCCGCAAATCAATACACAAGACTCTTACATAGAATGCCGTTCTCAGGTGACACTGAAGAAAATGCCAGTTTACTCTGAACATCTGAATTCTCCCCTACTCATCGGAGCTCGTGACATCTTTTCAACACCTAACCGCAACCTTGATCCTCAACTTTCAAATTCCCATGCCGCTCACTGCACCTATCAAGACGTTATGCGAGAATGCAAGAATTCATCATAACCCCTGAACTACCAGTAGAATAAACACTTCATTGGCTAGAAACCTTTCACTTAGCTCATTTCAGAAGAGCCAGTGCATTACACAACTGAATTCCCAAACCGCAGAAAATACAAACCTCAAGTTGTGATCTAAACCGCCATGACTCTTCCGCATTTACACCACAAGGCCATTCCAAAATTAATCAAGTTATGGTGGATGTCGAGCCCGCACGTACAACCATAAACCACATATGTAACTTTTCACGCCGAAGGAACTGATCATTGCCACAATCATGGTGATTCAACCATTACTAACCGAACCAACTTCTTTCAATTCACTCTTGACTTTCCTTAGAAATAATAGTAGCTCCATTCAAGAATCATAACGAAACTCAACAACACTCCTCCTGAGTGGCCCAATTCACGAGACCACATCGTCTTAATACCCATGAACTACACCATCCTCATGTGCACAATGGCATCGCCAACTAGTACACCCATTCTGAAAGACCTTTCGCAAATCAGAAACTATTTCTCCCATTTTCCAACACTGCCCTGCAGACCTGATGATAACACAGAAAATTCCCCAAGTATTCTTCACACTCTGCTGCAAAATCCTGGTCTCTAGCCACACATAACGAACCCATTAGAACAACTGTTGAGGGTCACCCACCCTGACTTGGTCCCGAATATAAGCCGAAATCTAGTGCGCTGTCAGCACATGAACACTCCCAAAGAACCAACCAGGTGAATTATTTTTCCTTGTACATCACATCTACCAGAATCAGAAACTCTGAGTCTTCCCAAAACCTGCACATGAATCGATAAGGCGAAATATAGCACACATTCATCAAATCATATACTCGAATTACCCTATATGTTTTCTTTCTTAGTCATAAATAATCCACCAATGCACCGATAACCAGAAGATGCACAAGCAGACAACCACGCGATCCAATTGTAGATGGTGGGCTCCCCCACGAGCTTTAAGCTACAATTATATAACCTAGAACCCACAAAGATTCCTCCTTCTCAATTACCATGATCTCGCACCGTCGACCCGTCAAATTTCTTGTGGGTTCTTATTAAACTTTTCATGAACATCCCGAATTTATCAACCACAATCGCATATTCGACCTCCCGTCGGGTAGTAAGTAAAATTCTTAGTAGAAAGTTCATCAAAACCACGCAACTGCTAACCTACTCACAAGAGATAACCCACATGTGGAAATTCAATATCGACATCTTCCTACGATACTGCACTAGATACCACTACTACGAACCCAGTAAACCCTCCTGAGTCTAGCTCGCACACCAGCTGTAGAAGTCTGTTCATTCCCAACTGACATCAACTGAAAGTACGACAATATGCTACAAACTCGAAGTCAAGTTGCATCCCGAAACGATAATCAATTTTTCACACCCCTCTTCATTTCAAGCAAACTCCTCTCGACCATATTCATTTTCCCTCAGTACAGTAGCCACCATCTTGAATAAAAATTTGTGGACCTAGTCACTTCCCACCACGATTCCCCAAACCGCTCTAAAATTTTCTCAAGGCATGTGGCTATCCTACCACATAATCCATATGCCAATCCGCTACTCTCACTTTGGTTAAACTATCTCCTTTAAGAGACTTCTCAGCCTCTACTTTTCATACTTGACCTGCTAGTAATTCAACCACCACGAGACACATTCCGCCATGTCCTTCCAAATACTTTGCTGCCCAAATGTCGCCTCTAATCAAATCCATACCTGTAGCACCTGAACTAATAGATTTCTTCCAACTCCCAACCTCCCAGAATTTCTTCTTTCTCGAGCCAACAACACTAGAAACACCAATTAGATTCTGAACTGCTACACTCCACTATCTATAACAACCGCTTCTTAGGCGCAACTTCCCAACATCATCCCTTGAAGGAAAATCGAAGAAGACCATAATACCGGCGAACATTAATGCGTTCCAACAAGGACGACGATACCACATCACAAATGAGAATTCCACCACGCTTAAAATTATCAACTCTCGTTACTTCATCAACCAAGGCTAGAACATCCATAGTCTGTTAGCCTTTCCTCCGCTGGAATTAAATGTTGAACCCCTAAATTAGGCATTGAGAAATCCTCTTTTCAATTCATTCACTGCCTCGACACATAAAAAAGCACCCTACCATTACACCAACACTATGCGATAACAACGCATGAACATCATAGCAATTCGTGCATAGCCTTAAAAAATATAGGTACTGAGCTGAAACGTCAGAACATCCTTCCACAAGGACACGATAATAGCCTACTCTAATATGTAGGGAAAAACATCTGGCATCACATTTGTAGTACAACTACAACTCCTTGATGTCCAAGTGATAACAAGCGCTTCACGTCGCATAAGATTAAGTAGGAAGGAAATAAAAGCATAAGCCTCAAAAGAATCAAATCACACGATGAGGAATCAAGAAGGGAAGTGCTCATAACAACCCGTAGCCTTCCGAAGATAAGTACTGGCATCTCCATACAGATCCGCAAGACTCTAAAAGACTTGCTCATGACTTGTGAGACCTAAGTGAACCTAACACTCTAATACTAAGTTGTCACGACCAAAAATTCACTATAGGTCGTGATGGGGCCTAATGCCGCCGCCACGCAATCCAACGGTGATTTATCAATTTAATTACCCATTTTATTACTTTCGAAAACATGGATTTTAATAAGGAATGAGACTTGCACTTCTTAATCCACGGGGACGTACAATATTTGTAGTTTATAAAAGAAATGAAACGCGATAATAATATACAAAACTGTGAGCATCAACTAGTATAACGCCAAAACCTAGTGTCACAAGTGCATGAGCATTTTCTAAGGAGTAATATAACAATACAACATCTATCCAGAATGTCAGTAAGACAGGATAGAATAAATAATACGATTAAGACTCAGTGGACTGTGATACGTAGCCTGGAATGCAACTCACGTGAAGTCCCCTCACAAGGTGCGCCTACGAGCCAAGATGATCACCAAATGAACCTATCAGATTCTGCACATTTAGTGAAGAAGTCATCATAAGTACCTAAATCAATGCGTACCCCGTAAGTATCTAGCCTAATCCTGGAGAACTAGTGACGAGGGGTCGACATCGACACTTACTAGAGGTTCAATAAAGCACTATAATAAATCATAAGTATATATGAAGCACACAACAATAATGGAGTAAATCTGTAAGTTACATAATCTTCCAAATAGTTCTTTTAAAGTATGAATATCTCAATCTTGTATTCTACCATAACGGCTAAGAAAATGTCATGTGCCAATATCAAATAAATAAGGAATACCATATAAAATGCCGAGCGTCAGCATTAAGATAATCTCGTGAATGTTCGGACTACCAGCGAAATAACGCACGATTATGCTGAGGTCGTTCAGCCCGATCCAGAATAATATGTACACTGCCGAGGGTTGAGCGAAACGAACCATAGCTGCATCTATTATACTACCGAGGCATTTGTCCCGCTCCACAAGAAAGGAAGGAAGTTATCAAATCACGAGACACATGCTTACAGTACAGTACATAGATATGAAGTGAATATAATCCCTTACCTTTTCTCAAATAACTAGCCAACAACTTAAGGTGATAAGGCCAGGCGTAACATATATGCATGTATTTCTAAATCAATTCAATTATAATTTCAATTAATTAAGCCAGCATGATGGATTCAAGTATTTCAAATATTATATGGTAAAGTCCGAAGTGTACCCGAACATAAACATGATTTAGGTACGTACAGACTCTCGTCACCTTGTACGTACGTAGAATCCACAACTATTTGCACTTAACAATTACATCACCTAAGGTAGTTCCCCCACACAAAATTTAGATAGGAGACTTACCTCGTTATGAAGTTCCATAACCGGCTCCAACGCCTTTCTAACACCTCCACTAAAATCCAAATGTCCCTAAACTAGTCAAAAAACGTGTAAATTATTCAAAATATACTCCAATACTTAAAATTTAACAATTTATAATGACTCCCAACTCCGCTCGAAAAGTCAATAAAGTCAACCCTCGGGCCGACAAACCGGATTCCGAAAATTTCCGAAGATAAACTTTACCCATAACACCACGACTCAAATATACAATTTATTCCTAATTCCATTTCCAAAATCATGGTAAAAATCGAAAACTTTCAACTCTAGGTATTCGTCTTAAATTCCAAAATTTTCCATGTAAACAATCATATATAATCCAAGCATTTCACTAAAAGTGCGTGGGAATTACTTACCTTTCAATGGTTGATGAATATCTCCACATGACGCTCTCAAAATATTTCCAAACCAAGAGAGAATTAAAGAAAACAGGCCAAACCCCGCGCAATTAAACAAGCCCTCTGCCCATTGATCATCGCACCCGCGACCACTTGACCGGTTCTGCGGAGTCGCACCTGCGACCAGGGATTTGCTTATGCGGAAACAACGAAATCACACCCCCTCACACCTGCGCACCCTATTCCCGCAAACGCGATCTCGCAGGTGCGACACAAACCTCGAACCTGCGCATCCAAACATCTCACTCTCTTCCGCTTTTGTGGCCCCTGGGCCGCTTCTGCGATCTAGCACCTGTAACCATATCCTCGCAGGTGCGATCGCAAAAGAAGCCTTAAGCTTCACCAGTTCCTCGAAGTCCAAACTCGATCCGTTTCCAACCAAATTCGCACCCGAGGACCTTAGGACCTTGTCCAAACATATCAACACACCCAAAACACGATACGGACTTAGTCGAAACTTCGAATCACATCAACCAACATCAAAATTACAAATCGGTTGCCAAAACCTTTCTTTCAACTTTACAACCGTCAAACTTCGTCGAACGCGTCTGAGTTACACTTAAACATCCCAAAATGATGCTAAAATTTACGTGCAAGTCACAAATCACGATACGAACCGACATCAATAACACCAAAATTCATTTCAAGTCAAACTTAAGAATTTCATAAACATCCAAAAAGCCAACCTTCCATAATAGGGGCTGAAATGCTCCCGGATTACTCGATACTCAACCCGAACATACGCCCAAGTCCGAAATCATCATACGAACCTATTAGAACCTTCAAATCCAGATTCCGAGGCCGTTTACTCAAAAGTCAAACCTTAGTCACGTAACGACCCCGCCGGTCGTTACGTAGAACCTGCATTATTATTATTGTTTTTGCATTGTCATAGGTTGGTTATACTGTTTATGATGTGTTGGAGTCAGTTGGCTCAGATTCGGAATGTTTGTAGTGAGAATTTAGACACTTAGTCTCTAAAAATAGCTTTATAGTTGGAAAAGTCAACTGAGAGTTTACTTATTGGTAAACGACCTCAAAATGCGGATTTTATGGCTCAGATAGCTTCAGTAGGTGATTTTGGACTTAGGAATGTGTTCAGAATAGTTTTGTGATGTCTGGTGTAGAATTAGGCTTGAATTGACGAAAGTTAGTTTTTGGCGATTTCCGGTCGGCAGTGGAAAATAGGTTATCGGGGTCCGAATGGAATTTCGAAAGTTGGAACAGGTTCATAATGGCATTTTGGATATGTGTGCAAAATTTCAGATCAATCAGAGGTGTTTTGGATGGTTTCGGCATCGTTGGTGGAATTTAGGAATTTCAAAGTTCATAGGCTTGAATTAGATGCGATTTTGGTGTTTTGATGTTATTTTGGGTATTCCGAGAGTGCAACTAAATTTGAATGATCATTTATGATGTAATGGTATGTTTGGTTGGGGTCCCGAGTGGGTCGAGATTGATTTCGGATGATTAAAGAGCAATTTTGGAGTTGAAAAATGCAGCAATAACTGCTGGTGTTTCTGCTACTATGATTTTCGTACCTGCGGATATTTGACTGCAGGTGCGAGCCGCAGAAGCGAAAGAAGGTTGCATGTGCAGGTTTTTGAGTCCTGGAGGAAGAACCGCAGAAGTGGTAGTGTTGACCGCATCTGCGAGCCACAGGCGCGACACCTGGGCCACAAGTGCGAGTGTTTGTCCGGTTAATGAAATTCCGCAGGTGCGGTCCCCTAGAGCGCAGATGCAGATCGCAGGTGCGAGGAAAAGTGACGTAGGTGCAAAAATCCTGGGTAGAAAGTATAAAAAGGGGACGTAATAATTTTTAGTCTTCTTTTCACCATTGATGTGCGGGTTCCGAGCTTTTTGAGGGTTTTTGAAGAGGAAAACGATCGTGCTTCATTGAGGTAAGCTTTTTGGACTTATTAACTCGATTATATGTGATTAGGGACCAAATTAACAGTGTTTAATTGGGAAAAATTAGTGGAAAAAGGGTTAACTAGGGCTTGAGTTTAAGAGACCTTCTAGGGGTGATTTGAGGGGTCAATTGGCCTCCAATTTCAGTCTTCTTTATATGTACAGACTTGTGAGATGATGAGGATCATTTTAGTATAGAGTTTGTCGAGTTTCGAGACGTGGTCCCGGGGGTCGGGTTTTGGCTAATTTCGGGTTTTGTGCATAAAGTTGATATTTTTCGATTGAGTTTCATCCCCTAGCATAATAGGATGTGAAAAATCTGAACTTAATAGATTTGGAGCACTCCGAAGTTGATTCAAGGGCAAGCGTGTTGCAGAGTAGCTTTTTGGGCTATTTTGAGGTAAGTAATGTCTTTAAATCCTGTCCTGAGGGTATGAAACCCCGGAGTTTACATCCTTTCACTGTTTTGGAGTGACGCACACACTGGATGCCGAGTGTGGGGTGTGCACAAATTGAGAAATTGAAAATTTGTTCCTTCTGAGGAAACTATAGAGTTGTGAAACTGCTTTTAAATCATAAGATATATATTATTATTATGTTTTGATATACTTGGGCTGTAAGCCATGTTTGGGGCCTCGTGCCAACCTGTTTTAAACCCCTTGGGGCTATTTTTCTAATATTCCTCACTTAGAAATTATGATTTTACACTCAGTCTTTCTTGTTAATTTGTTGACACTCAAATTTGTTAAAATTATTATTTCCTGAAATGGAATACTGTTTTGTGTCGAGAACCCCGTTTATTATGGCCCGAGTAGCATGTTGAGAGTGTCTGACTGAGTGAGGCCGAGGGCCAATATTGTGAGGATATTTATGATATGAGAGAGGTCGAGTGCCTGAGTGATTGATGCCATGATTTGGATTGTTTATAGCGCTTGGGCTGTAGGAGTCCCTCAGGAGTCTGTACACACCCCCAGTGAGCGCATGTACCTACTGAGTGCGAGTGTCGAGTGCTGAGTGACGAGTGATTGGGAGGCATGAGTGACTGTTACTGAGTGATGGTGAGGTGCTGAGTGACTTATTATGAGTGATGATTTGGCCCGAGGGGCAGTTTATAATGATATTTTGCTGAGCTTTTGATTATAATTCACTTTATTATTTTATACTGAGATTTTTGGGAGTTTAGTGAGAAACATTTGAAAATATTCTTGTTCAAGGGATTTTTACGGAAATTGGTTTTCAAACATATGTACTAAATGTATACTTTATTAAGACTTAGTATTTTACTGTTTGTGAATTGGTGTTTTGTTGCTGTGTGTTTCTTATCTTCAGACTTGATTTATTTTCATTACTACTGAGTTGGAGTACTCATCATTACTCCTTGTACCTCTGTGTGCAGATCCAGGTACTGGTTCTGAGCAGTAGTTATCTAAGACCGTCGTCGTTAGCTTTTGGTATTTCGAGGTAGCTGTCCAGCGTCCGCAGCTTCTCCATTTGCCTTCCTTCATTTAATACTTAGTATTTTGTTCTGAGACAGTGTATTATGACATTAGCAGTGTTACTATTATTCATAAATGCTCATGATTAGTTGACTCCGATTCTGGGGAATAGTTTTAGACTGTTAGATTATATTATTCTTTATTAAAGACTTAGTAGATTTTATACTTATTATTAATGGTTTTTGAGAAATGTTATTAAAACAAATGTGTAGTTATGTGATATTGGCTAGCCTAGTTCCACGATAGGCGCCATCACGACCAATTAGAATTTGGGGTCGTGACAAGTTGGTATCAGAGCTCTAGGTTACATATGACTCAACGATCATGAGCAGGTTTAGTAGAGTCTTGCAGGTCGGTACAGAGACGTCTGTACTTATCTTCGAGAGGCTACAGAACTCTTAGGAAAAATCTCATTTTCTTGAACTCTGTCGTGCCATTCAATTGATTCTGAAAATCTAAACTCCTGTTTTTTCATTCTCTCAAAGATGGTGAGGACTCGCGCTACGAATCTGGGTGACCAGACACCAACTGGACCCACGAGATGTCGAGGCCGTGGTAGAGTTAGGGGACCAGCCCGTGCAGCATCCGGGACAGTACCAGTGGATCCCCCTACTATTTAGGATCAGGTTCCCGCCGTGGGTGCCCCAGCGGGACAGGCTCAGGCATCGGCAGTGCCTATCGTCAATCCGAGACTTCAGGAGACCCTAGCCCAGATCTTGACAGTGTGTACCAGTTTGGCTCATGAAGTTGCTATATCTACTACTGTCGCTACATCTCAGGCCGGGGAGGCACTCAGACTCCAGTTTCCCGGACACCTGAGCAGGTTGTACAGGGTTTTCAGGCGCCGGGGGAAGTCCCAGCCCAACCGGTTGCTCCAGTTCAGGACTATGTGGTTCCATCTATGCCCGAGGATGAGCAGCGCAGGCTGGAGAGGTTCAATAGACTTCAGCCTCCGACTTTCAGCGGCATAGAAAGCGAGGATGCCTAGGGTTTTCTGGATAAGTGCCAGAGGATACTCCTTACTGCTGGGATTCTGGAGACCAGCGGGGTCTCGTTTGCTACATTTCAGTTTTCTGGTGTTGCTTTCACTTGGTGGGAGGCATTTGAGAGGCGTAGGCCGGTTGGTTCAGAAGCCCTCACCTGGCAGCAGTTCTCCACGTTCTTTTTGGAGAAGTATGTTCCTCAGTCCCACAAAGAGGAGCAGTGCATGCAGTTTGAGCAGCTGCACCAAGGAGAGCTGTCAGTTACACAGTACGAGATGCGATTTTCTGAGTTGGGTCGACATGCTTCTGAGTTAGTCCCTACTGATAGGGAGAGGATCAGGAGGTTCGTGGATGGCGTCACGTATCAGCTTCGAATTTTGATGACCAAGGAGAGAGTGTCTAGAGCTACATTCGAGCAGGTTGTTGACATTGATCGAGATATTGAGTCGGCTCATAGGCAAGAGCGTGAGGAGAGGGAGGCCAAGAAGCCTCAGGGATCAGGTAGCTTCAGCGGTGGCCCTCCTAGAGGGCAGTTTCAACACAGTAGAGGTCAATCCTTTAGACCTCTTCAGCCAGTTCGCCCAGCTTATAGTGGCGCATCTTCGGGGCAGGGTCCACACAGCTCTCATCTGGGACGTTCTTCCTTTAGTGCCTTTCTAGCTCAAAGCTCCTCCAGAGCATCATTATTCCAGGGTTGTTCTATGCATGGTTCATCCGGTAGCTATTCTAGTGGCAGGGGTTCCCTTCAGTCCTCA